>MU224455.1:55272-69346 GCA_018584345.1 Thuja plicata
TTTCTTTATTGTCCTTCAGTTTCCTTCTTCCCTTTTCCTCCCAAGTTTTTTTTTCAAGTTCTTAGAGTAAAATAGGTGGTTATCCAAGAGGAACTAACCTAGAATCTGGAGGTTCCAATTCAAGTTTTGCAAGGTCCCACAACCTAGAAGTGAATCCCATGTTATACCATATAATTAGACTCTTGAGTTTAGTAGGGTTAAAATTTGGTGCGTAACACAAACATGATAATTCTATTTGTAACTTAGATTCTATTACAATCAATTTGGATGAAGACGATACTCTTGATGATGATGCCTTCAGTCTTCCTGGTGAAACTAATAATGATATTCATGATATTGATTCTAATGATATGTATAAGCTTATTAAAATTAATCATGATTTAGCAACTAGATTTGAAAAATGATTATCTCTTAGTCCTAGTGATGAACTGATGCAATGAAGCTCGGAGGATCCAATAAATGACTATCCAAACTTGTAGCCAACAACAATAACAACAGTGGAAACACAATAATAACAGATATAACAAATTATATCAACTTATATTATCTTTGAACTCAATTACACGCAACATGTAGGGTTGTAAGGTCTTCCCGATTATGGCCAATAAATCAACAAATTCAACAAGATCTCATAGGATCCAACTTCACCAACCTACCCTACAGCTAAGTTGAAGAAACCATATCTAAAGTTGTGCTAACAAGCCATCAAGAAATCTTACAAATTCTGTCTTACCCACTTACTATTGTCTTCTATCAACTTTCCACCATTAGGCAACATGTCCTTTCAATTTAGTTTGTGCTAACCTCACTCTAAGAGGATCTCTAATATCTTCCAACTCAAATTAGTCTTCTAATTCACTGATCCAATCAATCAGGTCTTCGGGGTTCAATGTACCTGAAAAATTAGAAAATTCCATCCTATGACTTTTATTCAACCAAGCCATAGATCTTTCCAATCGATCAACTTTGTCATCTCTAATATACCTAGAACCTTCGGTAGCAGCTTCAAAATCTTTGACAACTTCCTCATAGCCATCCTCTATTATAGGGTTCCTCTACAAACCAGTAATAGCCCTCATGATTTTATCTATACCATCTCATTCTTCATCGCCGCTATCTCAAATCTAAACCTTTCTGTCACTTTTGATTCTACCTCATCAAAGAGATATGCAATCGCCCTAGGGTCCAATCTTCTCAGAGGCATCTTCCAAGATATTTGAAAACCCTCTGCAACAAATCCTAATTGACTACTTTGTGACAACCTCTGAACTATCTACAAGTCAGATCACAACCTTCTACCTCGCACAAACAGTCAAGCAGGTTTCACAAGTTTAGGAACACATATATGCCACCTTCACTCAGACCAACCAGATCAACCTCACCCTAATAATGAACCATCTCTGATTCCACTTGACGCAAGGAGGGTAAGAGAAACCAGAGCGCAAGGCACTCCCAGCTAACCAAACCAACTTGTAGAACAACTCGGAAGCAACAACATAGAAAGGGAGAGAAAGAAAGCAGAATATTCTTATTATTTCATCAAACATCATACATGTTGGGATGTAAGGCCCTCTTAATTATGGCCATATACATTCAAATCTTTACAGAATAATATTCATACATGTGAGGTGACAGACCTGAGATCCAAATCTTATATCTCCTCTCTACTTAAGAACTGCTACCCAAATCTAAGAACATAAACTAAATATATACAAGGGACCACAAAAGAGGTCGACACCAAAGATCCTAAAGATCCAACATAGGAAACAACAAAGAACTAGATTCAGGTCCAAACGCATCCCAATGAGAGACCCCAACATTAATTACACTATGAAAATTAAATGCATATTTCAGATAGAAGATCCAATGTCCGAAAACCAACTTGGTGAGAAAGACTACCAAGCACAGAGACCATTTGGTGAAAATCATCAAGCCGCTACGAAAAACCACTGAGACCCCATCGGTGAAGCCAACCAAAAATAAAACCATCGAGCCCATTTGAGGAATCAGCGCTACCAATAGACACCGAGTTCATTTGGTGAAGCAAAATACTCCTTCCATCAAGAACAGAGCACTAAAATGATTAAGAACAACCACACTCCACTGAGCTCTGCCAACTCACCTACCAAGCACCAAACAAAACTTAAACATATTTTTGGTCGACATAGGATTGCCAACTTCCCTAGGATGCTCTTGCATCATGAACAAAGTGACCTATCTTCATAACATGGGCCTTATTTGGAACTATCTATTGTTTCATCTATTGTTCTTGATTTTTCTCCTCTTGCATGTTTCCCACCTTCCCTAAACATTACAGACCAAGATGGGGGGGGTAGGTGATATGCTTGACTAGATCCTCTTGTGCGGTGCATTCTTTGTGTTTTCTTGTTGTAATATGCTTCCTCCATGATGTGCTTCTTGTTATATGTTTTGTTTAGATTTCCTTAGGTGATCCTTGTTGCTCCAGAGGTGCAAGGTGATAAAGGAATCGATCTGTTGTGACATTCCTCTATTTGTATCTCACTTTTTCTATATGTTGTTACATATTATGTCATACATGTGCCATTGTTTTTAAATGTTCATTTTTGTTGTCTGATTGGGGATGATGCAAAATGGCAGTTTCCCATTCTTTTTGGTCTCCATGATGTCGGCCTAAAAGACTCTTCTTTGTGACTCTTACGTGTCATTCTTTCATTTCTACTACCCCCGGGGGATGATGATAGTATCATTTTGATCATGTTGACCCCTAAGTTAGTAGATCTCTTCATTTTCCTTTGTCATGTATTTCGTTTCCCTTGGTTTGTCCTTTCTTGGGGCATCTCAAAGTGGAAACCTTTATTGTGGGTGCATATATGCTTTGTTAAAGCTATTGCTCTCGTTAAGGAATTTGCAATCGCTTTAACAGAGGGGCATACACTTCACTCCTTATTTCACATTTTGCACACACACACATATACACACAATGATTCAATGCAATACCTCTTGTAGATGGATAAGGAGACAATGCTTTCCTTGTATTCATCTTTTCATTTTCATGCTCCTATGCATTATTCATTGGATCCCTTAATGGAGGCAATGCTTTCCTTAAGGACCAATCCTCCTTTTCTAGATCCCTTAATAGAGATAATGCGTTCCTTAAGGATTGATATTCCTTTCCTTGATCTCTTTGGAGAGAATGCTTTACTTAGGCCTAATTATGTTTTTGGATCCCTTAACTGAGACAATGCTATCCTTAAGGATTGATCCCCTTTGATGGGTTGACTAGAATAACACAACTTCCTATACTATCAATGTCATTTATTGCCACACTTTATGTTTGCATGATCCATAGTAAGACAATATATTACTAGGCTAGTGGTCACACCTCTCTCTTTGTTCTCTCTCTTCTTTCTCTTTTGAGTGATGCCTCTTTTATCTTCGTTTTGGATTCGACGAGGACTTAAGTCACTTTGTGGCTTGATGTTTTTTGGTCTCCTTGACCTTGATAAGATTATTCTTATGCATGATATACTTTACAATAAGCATGAGTTTATCTAATACTCCCGCTAAAGTGGGGGTTAAATGTACTTTCCTAAAAAGTTAGCACCCGTAATTGGGTGCTTTATTAGGACCTATTAGACCATTATTTTGGTGATTTCGAGGTCCAAATGTCTATTATGCTTGATCTTGGAAACCTGTCCTTTTATCTCCCACATCTTTTCACCCATCCTAACACATAGTCCAATTTTGGACCCATTCTCTAGGGTACAAAATGTTTCAAATGTTATGTCCCCACTTGTTTTGGCCCAAACTTGACTCGAGGCCCTATGTTAGGGTTTTAGTAGGGAATTTGATCATGTGGTTGATCTGGATTATTTTTTAATCCAAAAATGTGGGATTAGGTACATAAACACCATGAATCTCCTCATTTTGACATCCATGATTATTATCAAGCAATCAAGCTATCAAGTTTTCAAGTGCATTTGAGCAATTGGATTCAAGATTTGAAGGCAAACATCCAAGATCAAGTTTCTCCAAGTCTCCAATTCTTCAAGTCCATTAAAGTCAACAAAAATATTCTCCATTTAAAGAAAGTTTCTCTCCCATGATGGTCAAGTAGAGGAATTCTCAATCAAGCAAGAAGACCCTTCCTTCCATCTACATTCATTCCCTTTCATTGCAAGTGATTATCAAGCATATCTACATTGAAGATCTAGGAGTAGCATTCATAGTTCAATGCATTTGTGAAGGCATCCTTGATTTCTATTCAACATTTCAAGGTCAATCCCTTGATTTCAATAACATTCAAGCATCTTCATGGGTATGAGCGATTTGTATGTCCGTCAATGAGGGTTTATGCAAGATGAATCAAGCATTTACCTTTTCACATACTTTCCTTTATGCAATTTCATTTTATTTTCAAGGCTGATTCCTAAACAAGGGTTTGACCAAGGAAAAACCCTATTACCCAACCTTTTCCCTATTTTTTTGTGTATAGGAACATGTTACAGAGTTGTCAGACAAAATCCAGGAAGACTGGGAATTGTCAGAGGATCCCTGAAAGTTTCAGGCAAAAACACCAGGAACAAAACATTTGAAACATTATTTTCCCAGGTATAGAATGTTTGAAATGATCCTTACCCTACTTTTTGTGCTCAGTTCCACCTATAGGTTAGATATGCCTTTTGGTTTCTGATTATGTACATTTCATCTCTCTGTCAATCTGTATTAGTTTTTTCTAGTTTTTCAGCTACTTGTCTATCTTGTCACCTACATTACATTTTCCCTATCATTTCCATTTTCATTAATTCCATATTTAGTGAAGGATCACTGTCTCATTCAACGCTTGAGTCTCCTCTTGAGCCTAGTGGGGAATCTTCCTTCCGAATATGCAATTATGAAAATGGAGGTGTGAATCTACCTATTTACCCCACGCCTCCATTTTATATTATTTAATAGGAAATTTGAATGGGTTTACCAATAATCAGGTAGAGAGAATGAGCCTTCTTTGAGGCATCAAAATTTCCCTCTCGATTGGAGTTTAAATACTAATGATTGAAGGTGATTCTAAGTTAATCACAAATCTTGTTAAAGGGGAAGCAAGATTTGGATGGTCCATTGAGGGTATATTGGTGGATATATGAAAATTCATTCAGGATTTATATGGGTTTGAAATCAAGCATTCTTATAAGAAAGATAACAAAGTGGTAGATGTAATGGCTTCCCTTGGTCTGGATACTAACGATATTAGATACTGGAGAAATGAGGAAAATGTTCCCTCAGATATAAAAGCCCTCATTAGGAGGGACATAGAATCTAACACTTAATTTCTATGGGATTGTTAGAGAGATGTGTTAAAGTTTCCTTTATAATAGTCAGGGGTGGTAAAGGCTTTATGAAATAATGAGCACCATACTTGTCATTTGAATGGACAAATGTATGACCATTAAGGAAATTAATATCACTCATAAGGATTTGAATGGGTAGGTGTTACAAAAGACTAAAAATCAAGAGGAATAAACTTTTAGTACTCGATGCCCTTATCTCAGGTACTTGGTACCTCTCATGAAGACTGCTGAGGTCGTGGCTGTGCAAAATTTGAATTGCCCCTTTGCCGCCCAAACCTATCCTAAAATGGATAGTCTTTCTAGTAACAACAATGACTTTTGTGAGTGTTGGACATGGTTTGAATAATATTTAGCAAAGAAACTGAGACAATGTTAGAATGAACAGACTTAGAAAGGACAAAAACACCCCTGAGAACACAAACATATTGTTAGGAAAGGGTAAAAGGAGAATGCTGATTGAGAATGGTGGGCTGAGTAAGGATAAGGCATCGATGACTCATATGTAGAAGTTGATTAGCAATTTTTCCAGCTGGAGGAAGGACTAGGATGAGAAAGGGCCCACCCAAAAGGATAAGACCCCAATGGGGTTGAATAATAACTTTGCAATAAACTCGAGTACAAAAGGTGTTGTTAAATGGAAGACAAAGAATGTTAAATGAGTTGATATTGAGGAAAAGGGTTACAAGCAGTGATGATAGTATCACCCATGTCTCTAACAACTTTAAGGAGACAAAGGGAAAATATAACGACATGCATGAGACTATGTCAACCTTCAATGGATGCTTAGGATGCTTGGTGCTAATTGAGTAGGTTTGTACCCTCAAGAAGAAATTTGATTTCTTAATGGGGAAGATTCCCGAAATAGAAGAAGTGAAGGGAGTGACAAAGTTTGGCACCAGAGAGATGTATAGTGCTACGATGACTTTGTGCCTTCTTCAACGAAATCCATAAGATGAGGATGAAGATGGGAACAAGGAATTGCCCGACTTTCTTAGAAGGGATTGACACTGAATGCTGAGTTCATTATAACTGTTATGAAATTGCAAACAGAGGAAAAAATCATAACTCATAACATCTTCTGGGAACTCTTCTAGTGTAGGAATTCCTGGGCAAAGTTGAATTCTAGCTAAGATATATAGAAAAACTAAGGATATATAGAACTTGTTCGGATGCTTAGCTCTATTTAGGGCATTTGAGAGGTTTTCACTTACCATGTGAGCCCAATCAATGAAATGATGTTAAGAGAAAATCACCTGAACTAGGAAGAAATGGTGCTCAATGAAATTAAGTGCATCATTCTCACCTCTGATCTTGTGAAGCAATATCAGGATATCTACAATTTTTGGCTTCAGGTTTGTGTCGCATAGTGTTTTTAGAAAATTTTCCTTGGCTCTCCTCGACTCCTGGAACCATGTCTTCATTATATCCTTCTTCCACACAGCCTTCTTTTCTCCATACTTAGTAATCGCCCAATTGTATGTCATCTCTGAGTATTCAGCTTGCTCCAGAATACAAAGGGAGTTCTAGATGGAATCATGGTCAATAGATAGAAACACTATTTCATCAGGAAAGATAATTTTCTTAGTGTCTGGATTATAACAAGTTATGCATTCTCTAAAAATCTCTGGAGCTTGAATTGCAACAGGGAAACCAGCGGCTTCAACCAACCCACTATCTTTTAGTTTTTCAGTGATGGGGTGTATCCTCTCAGCATTTAGCCTGTTATGAAAGTTCTGCATATCAAAGAATCTCAAAGAAGTATCTTTGATTTTACGCCAGTCAAAAGTAATGTTGTTTATCCCATTGAACCCCATCAATTTTGTATCCATGCTTCGATAGATTTGAATCAGAACTTAGGAATCTATCAAAGGGAAAAAGGAAAGCAAGGAATAATTGTTGCCAAAGGTTTCAATTTAGATAATTCATCAAACAGATGGTAATTCCCATTTGAAACAATTCACTAATTTTATAACTTTTAACTTCTTACCGTTAATAGTTGACTTCTCACGCCACACGAATGAAAAGACTTAAGCATTTATGAAAAAGTCCATTATGAAGAAAAATGGATTTATTTGAATTAATTACTTTACTTGTATGGGCCATTAAGAAAGATATTTTCACTTTAGATAACTGTAATGGTAACTTTTTGGAGGCAACGGATAATTACTTTTCTGCTTCTCCTTTGGTGGAGAAACACTGTTGGAGCACTCCTTATTCAGAAATCCACCATGGATAAATTTTGACTTGTTACAATATTAAAATGGCATGTTATGATTTCATCTACTTTCTTTGTAACTTGAATCCCCTCATAGGTTGATTTTTCTTCATAAATCTTGCATATGACAATTTGGCAGAAATGCATCTTACAAGTTAAAACACACCTATTGACGTAGCGGAGAAGCCACTTTCTATTTTTCTACCAATAACCTTTTATCTCTAATTTCACATTATTTGATCACCTTGTTGGCCTGTAGGGATTCATTCTGAATGCCATAGTCTTTCTAGTCTCAATCATCTATCTTCCACTTCCACTGACTGTTGAGACTTTAAGAATTGTTGACTATGGAAAAGGTACTTTATAGGTGATTATCCACCAGGGAGAGGCTCGAAACCAATTTTCCACCGATAAGAAAAGATGAAGTATGAAAGCTAAAGATTTCAGAATCACATAGGATCAAATGTTAGAAACTTCCGAATTGTGACCTTTATCGGATTTGGGAGCTTAACCTAACCAATATGTCATGATTCCAGATAACAACCCCCCAGCTTACAAAGAAGAAGGCAATTTGTTAAAATCTGATAAAGTTTTCCCTAGCCTAAGGATAAAATCTAGACTTAGACACATGACCTGCACGATGTTTTCAAGACCACTACTACACACTAAACATCCATTTTTCTCTAAAGGTATGCAGAACAAAAATGTGGCAATAGCTAGCTTTGTCTGGGGACTTGGACATTCACATGTCCAAGCAAGGAACTCAAGTCTCTGGTTTTGCAAAGCTCAATAAAAATGTGGCTCACAACAAAACTAAGGCAAAATGCAGAAAGAAAATAGGGAAATAAAACCTAACTAAGGAAAACAAAAATAGGAACTAAATGTAACTATAGTACAATACAAGGGTTACCTGTTTCAGGTTCAGATCTTGTACAACATCAAGTCTTGACCATTATATGTCAGGGGGAGTACTTCACCATCTGGATAAACCAATTTAAAATAATTCTTCTCAAACATTGGATGGATCTTAAAAGGATTCTTTTTTCTAAACCATCTTCATATATGTCATCTTCTACTGTTGTCCTCAATTTTCAAGTTGTCAATTCCAACGACAATGGAAGACTAGCCTCAATTCCATAGACCAGCTCAAAGGGGGAAACACCAAAGCTCTTTTGGGGGTCACCCTATCTTCCCATACTACTTCATGGATTTTCTTATGCCAGGTTCTTTGATTATCTACCACAAGTTTCTTCATGATGTTCACCAAATTCTTGTTGCTGGATTCTGCCTGACCATTTCCCTGTGGGAAATAGTTGGATGAGTGACTGACCATAATTCCATATTTATAACAAAATTCAGTAATTTTGCAAGAAGATAAATATGTTGCATTATCCATTACTAGCTTGATAGGTACTCCAAACCTTTCCAGGATGTTTTCTTTAATAAACTCGCATACTACTTCAGATGTAGTTCTCTTAGTTGCTTTCATCTCCACCCATTTCGTGAAGTAGTCTATTGCAGTGATTATATAGGTATGACCCACACTAGATGTGGGATTTATAGGACCAATAAAATAAAGACCCCATTGCTGGAAGGGACCTTCAATTACCACTGGTCTAAGGGAAAGAGCTGCTAACTGTGGCTTTCCAGTAAACATTTTGCACTTCTCACATCTTGCTACCCAATGGTATGCATCTTTGAACATTCCCAGAAAATAATAGCATTGTCTCAATAGTTTGAATGTAGTCACTGATGAAGAGAAGTTTCCCCCACAAGCTTCATCATGGAACACCTTCAACAATTTTTCTTGTTGTTGTTTGTCTACACACCGGAGGAAGGTCCCATCTATTGACCTTCTATACAACCTATCTTCCCAAATAAAATATATGCAGGCTTTCAATTTTAAATATCTCCTTTTCTTTGGGTTCAACCCTTCGGGGAATTCACCATACACCAAAAAATATACAATATTTTTGAACCAGGGGTCTTGCATACTTACCGCCAAGACCAATTGTGTCGCTTCAAGATCTTCATCCAGTTGATTTTCTGTTATTTCTTTACATAGTGCATTTCCTCTTACCAACTTGGTGGGCTTAATTTCTATGTCATATTCTTGAGTCTTAGCCACCCATGCTCTTCTATTATTACATCCCACATCTTGTTGAGTTAATACACTTTTTAATACAATTTCAAGCACATACAGAATGGAGTGAGAGTGTAAGATATAGAATCTGAAATTTTTTAAAGCCTTTACTACTGCAAAAGCATGTTTCTCAGTCGGAGAGTATTTCAACTCATGATCTTTTAGAAGTGTGCTCATAAAGGTGATAGGGTTTTGAATCCCTTCCTTGTTTTCTTTCATGAGAATAGTTGACAAAGTGTGCTTAGAGGTGTAACAATAAATTATGAAATCTTCCTTGTAATTTGGATGACACAATACAGGAGCATTGGCTATGGCGTTCTTAATATTTTTGAAGGCTTGTTTTCCGGGGTCATTCCATTTAAAATTCACATTCCCTTTCATCATAGCCACTATTAATTTGGTAATTTCTTAAAAATTTGGGACAAACCTTCTGAGAAAATTTACCTAACCAAAGAATGATTTTACTCCAGTTTTATTCATAAGTAGGCTCAATTGTTGGATTTCTCTAACCCTTTATGGATTGATTCTTATACCTTCTTGATAAATAATGTGTCCCAGTAATTTCCCTTCAGTCACATAGAAGACTAACTTCTTGGGATTTAAAAAAATCCCATCTTCTCTACACCTCTGCAACACTTTCCTCAAATCCTTTATGTGATCTATCATTTTTCTAGAAAACACCATAAGGTCATCCAGATACATACCAATTATTTTATTTTTCATATCACTAAAGGAAAGATCCATACCTCTCTGAAAGGTAACCCCAGCATTGATTAACCCAAATGGAATTCTATGGTAAGTGAAAGTACCCCATTGAGTAGTGAAGGTTGTCTTGTGTTGATATGCTTTCTCCACCTCTATCTAGTTGTACCCTGAGAAGCCGTCCATCCTGGAAATCATTTCAGCTCTGGCCCCGATCTGCAACAGGTGGTCCATGTTAGGAAGAGCGTAATTATATTTCAAGGAAGACTGATTAAGGTTTCTAAAGTCCATGTAGATCCTTATTTCTCCATTTTTATTTCTCACGGGAACTATATTTGCTACCCAAGTTGAATAATGAATAGGATATATGATCTTAGCCTTCAACATTTTATCAACTTCCCTAAAAATTGCATCCACAACCTTGGGATTATAATTCCTTTGTTTCTCTGGGAATGGAATAGTGTTGGGCTTTAGAGGAATTTGATGTTTGAATTTTCCATCCATGAAGCTTTTTAAATCTTCATAACTCCATGCGAAGATGTCTTGGTATTCTAGGAAGAGTTTTCTGGCTTCTTCCCTTTCTTCCTCAGTACAACATTTCCCAATGTTGATCATCTTTGAATCTTTCTCACTTCCAATATTTATTCCTTCATATTCACCAGTGCTAGGACCCCTCTCGATCCTCTTCTTTTTAACAAAGGTATCATGCCTATTGAAAATCTTTTCAAGTGTAACCAAATGAGGAGGGATAATATTACCTTGCAATTGAATGATACCCGACTTATCTCTCTTCTGATTGTTCCGACGATCTTCTTTATGACTACTAGGAGCATCTTTATGAAATTAGGTGCCTCTCTCTAAAAAGAGAAGGAGATTTTTATCATCTTAGAACACTTTCCAATCTTCCACATTGTCAGGTACAGACGGTCTATACATCACTTCTATTTGATATTTCTTATCCTTGAAATATGGATGAGGGAGGAGCAATGAGGCTGATACCACTAAGCAGTCTACCTTAGAATTCAACTCTCTTGGCACAAATTCAATAAAGAATGCATCTGAGGCTTCAATTTTTTCCCATACCCTGTTCCTATAGTTTTTTAATCTATGATTCTTTACAGAGTATTGATTTTTAACTTGGCGTACAATTAACTTGGCATCACCTCGAGCCCTTAAGATTTTCACACCTCTCTATTTTGCAGCAATAATTCCTAGATGCGGGGCCTCATACTCCACTATGTTATTGGTGTTCTTGAACTCCAATTTGTAATCCATGGGCTCACATTCTCCATCTAGAAATATCAAGACTATGCCTGCATCGGACCCTGATGATGCACAACTACCATTGAACTCCAGAGTCCAAATGTTTGGTGACATTTCTTTAGCAGAAGGTTGATCTTTCTTCTCTCTAGGTTTAGATTCTTCTTCATGATTATCTATGAATAAAATGTAGTTACCAAATTCCATTTCTTGGTACAAAATTTTGGCTTTAGGGTCATCAGATTTTAGTACTGTAAACTTTCCTTTCTTTTCAGGAACCAATTTTATCTTTTTGTTACCCACTGGGATCAAATCTTGAGACCAATCCAGCTTTATTTCTCTTCTTAGATCTCTACAAAAACTCTTTCTTAAAAACAAACCATAACTAGCAAGTATATCAGCAACCAATATATTTAATAACATTCTCTTCTCGGGGTGTGCTACTAGAGCCACTTGGGCATCTTTGATTTGCCCAATCAGAGGGACCTCTTTAGAATCCATGGAGTAACATCTACCATGGGCCTTTGTGAGAGTGAGACCTACATCTTTAGCTACAGTTGATGGCATCACATTATTTGAAGCACCAGAGTCTATTATGAAATTACTCAACTTGCAACCATTTATAAACAATGACACATAGAAAGGGTTAGGCTTTCGTCCAGGGGAAGTGGCCAAAACCGATGACTCTCCTTGTTCAAATAGACCCACTAAAAAAACTCTTCTTCTACTGAAGCTGTAACATTTTGATTTAAATATTGGGTCCCTCCTTTACAAAAGTCCACTAATTTTTGCAATTCTATAGGATTAGACTTGAGATAGTCTATGGGAGAAATCTGAATTCTGGAATCTTTGCAGAATTGATTAATATCAAAAGAATTTTTTTTCTAAATGGGTTGCAAAGTTTTCACTCCTTGGTTGGCATCTTTAGAGTAAGAAGTAGACACCTTGCTACCTTTTTGTGGAGGTGTGGAAATAGGGAATTTTTCTTTCTAATTCCAGGTTAATACTGCATAAGATGTCCCATCTATAGTAGCATAACATGTCGCATCTCATTTTGAATCTGATACGTACTCAAAAAATAAGTTTTTAGAGTCGCCATGTGAGCCCGAATCTAATTCAACTCCAGATACTCCAGCATTCCATTCATCTATTTGATGCATTTGCCAGGAATGAGCTACATCAGGGAAGCTTTCTGTCATGCCCAAAAAATTTGTGCCCAAAGACGCAACAAATTTTTTTTTTTAAAGGTGAAATTAAAGTCAAGAGGGTCTAAGGGGAATCATGACTAAATTTCAACCTCCCTTAACCCTATTCATCTTCTAAAGTTAAAGATGCACAAGGTGATGTTTAATTATATGTTTAATTAGAATTTAACTTAGGATAACGCTCCAAGTCTAAACAAGGTGAGGTTATAGGAATTTGCATGTCATCCCCTAATTTTATTAATAGAGTTTGATGATGTGGGGAAAAAGAAAGAGACTCCCTATACTCAGTCTCCAAGTTCGTTCGGAAAATCTGGTATGAATGATAGCACTTAAGAGTCCTGTGTTTTTAAATACAACCTAGGGTGGGGCACTTTCATAATATTATTTTTATAATGGCCAGTATACTGGCCACATATATTGACCACATAAAAATAACATTATAAGCCCCCAAATTTATTTAAAAACTTTAATTAGATTTTCCTCTTAAATATTTCAATATTAATTTATTTAATTATAGTATTACTATTGACAGGTCAGATATAAATTTTGAAGATATTCTTCTAACTTAAACGTTTAAGATTAGGTAAACAGTTAAAATATTTAAAATTGCAATTTATTGTCTAAAACTTAAATCATTCAATAGGTCCATAATAATTTAATTTACTAAACCTCATTAGAAATTAATTTCATTAAATCATTGTTGCAAATTCTGTCTCGTAAATTCACTACGAGTGATTATACTATTGTTATAAACAGATTAAATTAATCCATTACATTTCCTTTCATTAATATAATTTTCATCATTAATTCATTTACCTAGTTCATCTCTTCAACCATAAAAAAAAATAACCCATTCATACAATGACTTAATTAAACTACCTAATAATATACTAAATAAGGGAATGTAAACTTCCCATTAAAAGGAAACCAAAAGACTAAAGAACATTATAATAACTTAAAAAGAAGAAAAAGTTCCCTCCTCTTTCCCATCTCAATTTGAAATACTAACCCTAATTTCAAAATTAGGGTTAGGGTTCCAAAATGAGATAACCAAATTTCATTCCCCTTTTTTTTATACCATTTTTTTCTCACTTCCCTCCAAACCCTAAATTTTTTTTTCGAAATCATTTGTGTGTTGCAAGTTTATCAATGGAGGAAAGGTGAGCCATAATATCTCGTATATATATATATATTCATATATATATATATATATATATATATT
>MU224455.1:88315-102506 GCA_018584345.1 Thuja plicata
AGTGGTTGAGATAGGTTAGGTTGGGGTTTAGGGGAATATTAATTAAATGAATTAAACTTATTTAATTCATTCAAAAATATAGGAATTAATTATTTAAACAATTTAATTGCTTTTTAATAATTAAGGGGACTATAGCCTTTTTTAATTAAATTAGATAGGCTAGGGGAATGGGTTAATTTGCAAGTGGGTAATTGATTTAGGGATTTATTTAATTCCTTCATAATTAAATACTATAGCCATATTTGATTTTGATTGATTTAAATTATATAGCTATAATAGTTAATATAAATTAGTGATAAAAATCACTTAGGACATTAAATTGATTCGAAGAATTATGCCAAGCAGTAACAGGGTCATTTGGACATAATCGAGGGTATGATCACACCAAGGGAAAATAGGGTCCATAGTTGGGAAAGACCAAATTTAGGTGGTTACATTTGCCCCTCTTTGAATTGATTTGCGAGTAGCGCATTGATTCAAAGAAAGTTTTTGATTTTAACTTCAGAAAGATTGAGAATCCCATTCTTGATTGTTGAACAAAATGTTGATGAGATTAGTCTCGCACTTGATCGAACCAAACTGATAAAATTGATTTTGAACTTGGTTGTCGTCCAAATATCAATAAAATATTTTAAAGATACCAATTTTGAACTTGATTATTGTCCAAAAATTGATAATACTGATTCTGAACTTGGTTGTCATCCAAAAAGCCAGTACAAAACTGCTAGGAGCTTTAATAAAAATATTTTAAAATGAGGAAACATAAGATATTAGCTCATGAGAACCAAAGCTTTCTATCCAATAGTTTCGACTTTAGTCAAGAAAACTGTTATGCCCCTAGTTTGTTTGATAACGAAGTCATTTTGATGTTGTTTTGAGCAAAAATTTAATTGATGATAGTGTGATCATTCCCCCTCGGGAACGAGATCAAAGGAAAAGAATAAATCCCTCAAGTGAAAGAACGTATCACTTGTAGGAAGCGGTTAGGACAAGAAAGAATGGAGTAGAAGTGGAAAAGAAGGTGTGTTTAAAAATAAACGCACGATTACAAAGTTAATTACGTGAAAATATGAGTGATGAGACTGATAAAATGATGTTAGACCAAGATGTATGATAAAATGTACAGTTTGGACCGATGTTTCGAATAAATCAAGCAACTCTGTAATTTTTGAAACTGTCACAAAAATGGCGCTGTGCTGCTGAAAACATCGTAGGTGCTTTTGATTTGGTTCCTGAATGATCAGAAAGAGAATAGAAATGAAGTTGTAGTCGTCTAGGAGGAGTTTCAGAACTCCTAAATGTCTCAAAAGACCCATATAAGCCTCCAAAATTACCATTTCACTATTCATTTTCACCTTCCTCCATAGAAATCAGAGAGCTCTATAGAGAAGATGGTATTCCCTGTGAGGAAGGACCATTTTGAGATGAGTCGCTGACATCAGTGTCCAGCTGACTACCCACCGCCAGTAAGTTCTTGATAAACTACCCTGTGGATTTTACAATTTTCAAATTTATGCATTTTTGTAGTAGTTATAGCCTTTTGAATTTAGGATCGCATCCGGCATTTCGGATCGCATCCTGTGAATCCCGAGTCGTATTCAGTTTTTCCTGCATCGTATCCAGTTTTTTTCTAGATTTTTGTGTCGCATCTGGTATTTCTCAGATCGCATCCAGTTCCTCTATTTTTGTCTTATTTTAATAGAAAATCCATCAGTGTGTCACACCCGGGATGCTTAGGATCGCATCCAGCGTTTAGGATCACATCCGATAAATGCAATCGCATCTTGTATTTCTAGGATCGCATCCGGTAGAAGACTTAGAATCTTAATGGGTTTTGATCTGTTTGCGTCCTGCGAACTTGGAATGACTTAGCGGAGTAGGAGTCTGCCCCTTGTTGTAGATAGTATTCTAATGTATTGTTGTTTTGTCCAAAATCAGGCCCAATTTGAGGTAGTCACATTTCGCGGCACTTACCCTGCGCACATCCTTGCATTGTTGGGACATTTATCAGATGACAAGCAGATGACTGTGATCTGATGTGGATTACAGTCCTTGATAGGTTTACCCGAGATCGGGGAAAACCGTGGGTTATTGACTGCTCTTGCCAAGAGATGGCATTCAGAGCACAATACCTTTCATCTACCTACTGGAGAGATTACAGTGACTCCGGAGGATGTCTAGAGGATACTTTGCGTACCGATGGTCAGACCATTTTGAGTCGACGGTGGTCGTGATGATTGGTGCTGCTCGGAGATATTTCTAGGATGACACCATAGACCGGAGATATTTGTCTTGGGATTACATGGTTGACCATTACGACCGCTTATCTATCTATTTAGCAGGTCTAGTAGGTGGTATCTTGATGCCTGATAGGGTCCAGCACAGATTTATGGTTGGTTGGGTGGACATGATAGAGCAGATGGTCACCCACTATCAGTGATTTGCTTGGGGGAATTGTATCTTAGCTCACATGTACAAAGAGTTCCATGAGATAGTTTACCATTATACCCGCAGTATGACTGTGGGTATCCTTATTCTTCAGATCTAGGCGTGGGAGCACATCCCTATTACACGGCCGATTGTAGATAGGCAGAGGGCACCTGAGCAGCCCTATGTATATATGTATGTAGGCCTTTTGTAGCAGCCCCATCTGGGTAAGATTGAGTATTGGCGCCGGTTATTTGATGACATGACAGAGGTCATTTGGCGACCATATTTAGATTGTGAGGTATGGACTTCAGATGCCTGGTAGGTGCATTTCCTATGTCAGATTCAATATCTCATTAGCAGGACCAAGTATGTGATAGAGCGGTTCATCATTACCAAAGTGCTGAGGTAGTATGAATAGAGATAGGGCAGGACAGAGGACATAGCTGTATATGCCCAGACTAGGGATGAGACACTGTTATGGGGTGCACAGCTGACATATGAGACCACTCATCAGGAGGTCCAAGATATAGTAGCAGTAGATTGGGATCTTTGTCCCAATGTAGAGGATGCAGGTGTGTCTGATGGTTATGTTGTTGAGAGGCTCCAGTACCCCTTCCCACGGTTCACTGTTCTAGAGGAGATTATTCCTCACATAGAGGAGCCACTAGACTACGATCCTGATGATCAACCAGTCAGGGGCAGAGGAGGCACACAGAGAGACAGGGCTCCTGGTAGGCATGGAGGCCATGATGGTGGCAGGGAAAGTGGTAGAGATGGCAGGCATCCTCCTCTTGATGATGGCCATGATGGTGATGATAGGGGTGGTGGTGGAGAGGTCATTAATACAGGTGGAGCTAGTGGTAGTGGGCAGGGCAGACGGCATAGATTTAGATTTGTGGCCCCTTGGAGAGATACTGGCCCATTGCTTACAGGAGAGTAGTAGAGACAGAGACGGCAGGGGTCACAGGATACAGGATACAGGCAGAGATGGAGATCCACTGTCAAGATGTAAGCAAGAGAGAGTAGCTTCGAGCTAGGATCACAGCTTTGGAGGCCAGAGTTACTACTGTCAATGCTCTACTAGCGGACAGGGATCTACAGCTGGAGTGGTTGAGAGCAGAGAGGGATGCACAGGCCCGGATAGAACTCCATCAAGGATAGAGGGATACATATTATTACGAACTATATCATGTAGTAGTTCCATAGGGGCAGAGAGCACCTTCATTCTCTAGAGTGGCTCAGCAGTCAGAGGGGGCCATGCCTCCTCCATTAGTGCCTTTTGCACCACCTCCTCCTCCTCCTAACAAGGGAGAGGGGGCAGGACAGAGTTGATTTGTATAATTCTGTATGACACGTATATTTAGAGATCATATTTGTATATCTGGATCCTGCTGAGATCACCTCTTTTGTATATCTGGATCCTTCTGAGATCCATTTTTGTAGATGGCATTTATATATGTATATCTGATTCATTTTGGCATACTGATACATTGATACTCTTTATGCTCACTGAGACACTAATACCCTTTATGCACATTGTTTCCATATGTGATCTGTACCATCTTACGATGATATATATCTTATGCAACTTCTTTGATTCTAACATGTTTCATGAGTTCTTTTTGCTTTCATAGATGTGGTAAATGTATCTTTTGTACATGTGATGATATGTTGGTCTCTTGATGAATTAGTTTGTAGATGATAACATCATTTTATAATTGGATGTGATGAGTCATTACTGATATAAATATGTTTTAAAATGATACTCATGTGAAAATGCAAATGTATGTTTCTTTTGATTTTGCAGTTATGGCAAATAGTTGTATGGATGTACATTAGGATGAAAAAGTAAAAATGAAATACATGGATGCTTTATTGTTTTTGTATTTACTTGTGTCTTCTTTTTAATGAATGCAAAATGTATGCTATGGATGTGCAATGATATTTGATATCTAAATATGGATGATGTAATTAACTTGATGTTTAGAAGAAGATAGAAATCATTTTTGAGCACAAAATTCCTTATGTTATTATTTATGTTATAAATGCACCATGCAACCTCTAAATGCAGCTATATGCAGACTCTTAGGACTTGTCACTGATTATCAAATATTACAACATTTTTATCATCATTGGGTGCTTTTTGGAATGGAAACCACCTAATATTATAATCATCACTAATATCCACTGATATTATGATAATATGAATACTATGTTTTATTGGAATGTCAGAAATGGACTTAGGTATCAAGGCATAGAAGTCAGGATAACAAGATAGTCACCTTCCTTTTAATATACCAGATTCTGATTTAAGGCAAGATATTGGACCCGCAATGACCTTGAAAATTCATATCCTTGGATACATTATGATATGTATACCTTAGTGAGAATCTGGGTTAGAAAACAGACAAGGAAATTGTTTCAACCTCACTGTAGTTTACACATAACGAAGATCGAGATATATACGGCTATCCACCCATAGTAGTAGCTCTTACCATAAACATCTAAGTTAGGTGAAATTTATAGGATCATTTGGAACAATTACCATACACAGAAAATCAAGAAAAAATTATGCCCCCTATCCCTGTGACTCTTTGTCTTTGTGCAGACATCATTGAGCAACTAAGAAGACATAATAAATCATCAATTGAGAATCAATCAAATAAAAATTTATAATTACCTAGATGCCCCTAGTTGAAAACATCATCAGGACATAAAAGAATCATAATCAAACCATCATCAAACTATGTTTTTCAGATAGTACTTATTCATTCATATGTCAATAACACAGTAAAGATTCATCAATCAGAAAATTCCAATACAAGAAATATGGTGTTCCATGTCTTTGTTTTGGTAGGATAATTCGTTCATGTGTGCAACCCAATGTAGCCTTGTAGGAACTCTGTTAATGTAAATGTCATGTCAGGATATGTGATGCTTGAAAAGACACCCTTGTTTTGAAAAGTGATGTTGTTTTGCATGTATCAAGAAACATTATGTCTGTGAGGAAAACCATCCTAGAGAAACCTAGCAACCGCGACTGACTATGTCAGCAAAGATGCCCCCAGTACAGAATGACTTATTCCTAAGACGTAAAGATAGACAAATCTTAAGCGAGGATAAGATAGTCATTTAGGAAGATGAAGTTAGCGTATGAGCATAGGCAGAATTATGAAGGCCTAGTATTAGTAGTGCATTGATAGATGGAGGGTAGAACACAAGTGACACCAGATTGCTAGGTTTTCACCACTTGGAAAGATCTTTTCTTTCTTTTTCTTTTTGCTACCAAGATGCTTGTTTTACTAGGTGCTCATCAAGGAACTTTTCTCTTTTTCAATTTTTTTTCTATTGTTGCTTTTTTGAATGTTTTTGTAGTATTAAGGCACCTATTTGCCAGGTTTTCACCAAGGATACCCTTTCTGTAGGACTTTTTCCACTATTTTTGGATTTCTTTAGGATCAATTTTCTTAATGTTTTTGGTATTTTGCAAGAAATTTTTGCTGTACAGGCTCTGCTAGTCGAACATTAAGCGTAGAACCGCTTCAAATGTAGAGTGTTGATAGGATCTGGAAGAACATCTCCCCTAGGTGTAGCCAGTTGATAAGCTCCAGTCCCAAAAGTAGCAGTGATAACATAAGGTCCTAGCTAGTTAGGTTCAAACTTTCCTTTCTGTTCCCTGTTAGGCTGGTTTTTAGGATTCTCCTTGAGAACGAGATCTCCTACTTCAAATTTGTGTGGTTTGACCTTTTTATTGTAACCTTTGGACATACATGCTTGATACACTTTGAGATGATCAAACGCTTGTTGTCTGCGCTCATCTAGTAGGTCCAGAGAATTCACCCTATCTATGTAGTATTGCTCATCAGTAACCAAACCTTATAAATATATCTACAAAGATGGGATTTCAACCTTAATAGATAGTACTGCTTCAGCGCCATAGACTAGAGAAAATGGCATGGCTCCAGTAGGTGTTTGGATGCTTCTTCTATAGGCCCATAGTGTCAGATTTAGTTGTAGGTGTCAGTCTCTGCCAGAGTTGCTCACAGTTCAGTGTAGGATCTTGAGAATATTCTTGTTTGATGCCTCAGCCTAACCATTACCTTGAGGATAATAGATCAAGGAGAAATGTTGAGTAATATGGAACTATTCACAAAGTTCATCAATGTCTTGATTTCTAAATTGGCCCCCATTGTCTGTCACAATTGAAGAGTGTATCCCATATCTACAAATAATGTAGTTCAGAATGAACATAGCCACCTGTTTTCTAGTGGCTTTGATTAGTGGCATGGCTTCAACCCACTTTTTGAAATACTCAGTGGTCGTGATGATAAACTTGTGTCCATTTGAAGAATTGGGATATATTTGTCCAACCAAGTCAAAGGCCCATTGCTGAAATGGCCAATGTGTTATGAAAGGTATAAGTTCTCTGGCAGGAGCATGGATAAGGTTTCCATGTGTTTGGCATTGAAGACATGCTTTTGAAAACTGAATAGCATCTTTCTCCATGGTAGGCCAATAATAGCCTACTCTGAGCAGTTTCTTGGCTAATGAAAATTCGTTCAAGTGTTATCCACATACACCTTTGTGGACATCTTTTAATGCTAGATCAGACTCTTTGAGTTCTAAACACTGAAAAAGTGTACCATCAAGACCACGTCGATATAGGTTTTTATTTATGAGGACGTAACATGATGCTTTCATAATCAGGGATATTTTCTCATTTTGGGATAGATTGGCGCGAATGGTTTGGTCGAAAAGGTAAGTAATGATACTGGCATACTAAGATTGATCTGGGGTATTTAAGGTACATATTATCTGGTATTCAGGGTTAGCAAAGGCAAGATAAGATATTTTTTCCACCAAGAAGTCATAGTGGAATTGATGCTATTCTATTTGTAACATGGATGCTAAGGTAGCCATAGCATCCGCAGCTTTGTTCTCTAATCTTGGTATCTGTTGCAAGGTGACGAAGACAAAGTACTTCTTTAGATCATTAACTAGTTGCTTGTAGGGCATCAACTTCTCATCTTTTGTTTGATACTCCCCATTGACTTGATTGATAATTAGTTGGGAGTCACCATACACGTGTAACTCTATGATCTTCATTTCCATAGCTAGCTTGAGGCCGTTGACCAATGCTTCATATTTTGAGATATTGTTGGTGCATGGAAACATTAATTTGTAAGATTTGGGAATCTTGTATCTTTGCGGAGTTATGAAGAGGACCCCTGCTCTAGATCCTTGTTGAGTGAATGAACCATCAAAATACCTCCTCCATGGATGTTCAGTGAGATGCATGATTGTTTCATTAGGGAATTCAATTAGTATAGGTTCATCATCCTAGAGTGGTGAATCAGCCAATTGATCTGAAAGTACCTATCCTTTGATAGCTCTCCATTCTACATATTCAATGTCAAACTCACTCAGAATTAGGACCCATTTTGCCAAACGTCTTGTTAATGTTGTTCTACTCAAAAGATACTTTAGAGGATCGATCTTAGCAATGAGCTTCACTATATGAGAGAGAATATAGTGTCTCAATTTTTGTGATGCAAAGACAACCGCTAAGCATGCTTTTTCAATAATGCTATAATTGAGCTTACAAGTGACTAGTGTTCTACTAATGTAGTAGATAGCTCGTTCTTTCTTTGTTTCATCTTCTTGCACCAGTAATACTCCTAGGGATGTAGTTGTAGCTGAAATGTATAGGAGCAAGGGCTTTCCATGAATAGGCACCATAAGAATAGGTGGAGCAGCTAGATACCCCTTCAATTCTCTGAAGTTTGCTTCACAGTGCTCATCCCACCTGAAGGTAACCCCTTTATGTAGTAGTTTAGTAAAGGGTTGTGCCCTATCTGGAAGTTGGGACATGAATCTCTTGATGGAATAAAGTCTCCCTTGTAGTGTCCTCATTTGATTGATGTTACATGGAGGAGAAATCTCTAGAATAGCTTTGACCTTTGCAGAATCTACCTCAATTCCCTTTGCGGATACTATGAATCCTAGGAGCTTCCCTAATTGGACCCCAAAGGCACATTTCTTTGGGTTGAGCCTGAGTTGAAATTGTTCCATTTGATCCAATATCTTTCTTAGGTCAGCAATGTGAGTACCTCTCTCCTTAGATTTAGCTAATGTGTCATCGACATAGTCCTCCATGTTCTTATGCATCATGTCATGGAATATTGTTGTCATGGCTCTTTGATATGTTGCACCGGCATTCTTCAACCTGAAAGGCATGACATTCTAGCAAAAGGTGCCCCATGCGCAGGTGAATGCGGTTTTCTCTTGATCCTTAGGGGCGATCTTGATTTGGTTATAGCTTGAGAATCCATCCATTAATGAATACATCTAAAAGCCTGTTGTAAGATCTATGATCATGCCAATGTTTGGTAGAGGGAAGTCATCCTTCGGACATGCTTTATTTAGGTCTCTGAAGTTCGTACAGATCTTGATAAATTTATCAGATTTAGAAATGGGGACCACATTGGAGATCCACGCTACATAGGCAATGACTCGAATAAATCTAGCCTTCAATAACTTTTCTAATTCTTCTTTCACCAATAATGCAACATGAGGATGCATTTTTCTAAGTTTTTGTTTCACAGGCTTGATCCCAGGAGCGATAGATAAGTGGTGGATGATGAGATTAGGATCTAGTCCTGGCATATCAGTGTAAGACCATGCAAAGTTGATCTTCTTCTCCTTCAGGAACTCTATGAACTGTACCTTCTCTTCTTCTGATAAAGATTGTGCCAGATGAACTATTTGAGGATTTTCAATGGTGCCCAAGTTTACTGGCTGTTTTGGTTCAATCAATACCGAATATCTTTCCTAAAAGTGTTCTGGGAGGATATCAAGAGTCTCATCCTTTGGTGCCTTTGAAAGGTTTTCACCATTGGATATGTCTTTTTTCTTTACTATTTTGGGATCTGATACTGCCACAGAGTGGTTTTCACCATCAGTTTGCTTTTTCTTTTTATTTTTTAGTTTGTGACTAAGAAACTTGATATCCTCCTATGACATGTTCTCGCTCCTTGCATTGGTGGAAGAAGGGTAAGGTTCACAAGCATTGAGATAACAAGCTAGGGTGTGGTCATTGGAAAAGTCAAGGATATGAGTACAATTTATTTTAGTCCAATCAATAAGGTCTGGATATACCAATGTTAGGGAGTCAGATTCTGGGAAGGACAGCATCGTGTTAGCATCAAGACCATTAACCGACATGACACGGTCTGTTAAGTTAATATCTTTTATATTTAGATCAATAAGAGTGAGATCATCGTTAAAAGGGTCATTGTTAGTCATATGTGGATCAAACTCTAGTGACTTGTCAGTAGAAATCTCATCATCATCTCTCTGTAAATGGAGGTTTCTTGCTTGTGGCCTATGAAATTCTTCCATACTTACGTATTCACCTGTGTCTTCATCAATGATCAGGGGAAGGAACTCTTCTTCTGCTTCAGGAGGATCAGTATCATTGAGAGGAGTGTCAGATCGTTTGCTAGGATCTGAGGGAGCCACAAACATGTGAATTGTATCTATTCCAATATCTTCAGAGGCAATAGATAGCCGATCCCATTCATAGTCATGAGAGTTTGTGACTTCATCATCAGATATGTTTAAATATTCAGTAATGGTTATTTGATGTACTCGATTAGCTGCTTGTAGATCAAAGTGGGGTAGATCGAGGACATGTGAAATTCTAACCAATTGCCCCCAGTTAGGATGTAAATTTTTTGGCCAGGTTATCTCTTGAGTGATTGTTGCTATGGTGTCTCCTACCTCTTGAATGGGAGGTTGTGCTAGTAAAGGAGTGTGAAGATCATGTGGTACCTCAAAGCTGGGTACATAGCATTCTCCTTGATATTCAGGATTCTCTGTACCAACATGTAATAATCTTTCATAAGGCTATGGTTCTAGTACTATCTCATCTGTTTTATCACTCCCTGTCTTAGAAGGTGGACTTGCTTTGGAAATAGGTTTATCAATTTTAGTATTAAAACCCAGTCCTATTTTATCTCTGGTGTTGTGGAACTCCATGGGTATAAGTTCAACAATCCCTCATCCGGTGTTGTTTAGAGGCCCCTTTCCTTTGTAACCCATTTGTGTGAGGAAATCATATCCCTCTCCACACTATTCTGGGGATATCTTTACATGTTCGACCTTAAATTCCACCAGTTCACCTTTGTAGAACCAAGCTAAGACTGCTTGTTCTTCTGTGTTATCTGAAGAAGATGTGGATGCCTTTATCATGATAGTTTCCTTGTTTACTTCTGGCTCTTTGAATGCTAGTGGTGTGAATGTCGATGAAGGTTTTCCATAGGATCTTGGTGACACTGGAAGTTCTATTATTGAGGGAGTCGGGTCTAGCTTGTATTCTCCCATACCTGTTTCTTCAAGTTTCAAGGTTTTGCTAAAACTCTTCATAACCATGTCCTTGGTAGTTTCAGGAGCAACTGCATCCATAGCTTCTTTGTTGTGTGGAATCATACTACCAGCTTTAATATCGTTGCAAGTGTAGTTAGCATCAGTAGGAATTGTCACTTCCACCCCATTATGTGGGAATTTAATGCATTGGTGGTAAGTAGATGGTACAGCTTGCATTTCATAAATCCATGGTCTCCCTAGTAGGATATTGTAAGCCAATGGTAAATCCAGAACTTGACATATGATGTTCCTCTCAATTGGTCTGACTCTGATAGGTAGAGAAATAAGGCCCCTGGAGGATCTTTCTTCCTCATCATAAGCTTTGATGGTTATCTTGTTTCTAGAGTCAATTGTTTATTCTGAGAGACCCAGTTTCCTGATTAGATCCAATGTACAGATATTCAATCCTACGCCTCCATCTATCAATATGCGTCTAACATGGGATTTATGAATAAGGACTTCGATATGGAGGGGTTGATTGTGTGGATGGGTCAATGACTTGTCATCCTCTTCAGAAAGGGATAGGTAATGTGGCGCTGAGATGTGATTGACCATCGCTTGAAATTTGTCTATATCTATATTTTTTGGAACATTAGCAGTGTGTAGAGCCTATTCTAGAATTTCCCTATGTACCGTGGATATCTTGAGCAACTCAAAAATGGAAATTTTGGTAGAGGTTCATTGCAATTGGTCTATCGAGTCATATTTTGCTCCAGGGATAGTGACCATGTGTTTTGCAGCTGGTTTAGGAATAGTGACAATAGGAACCTTGGATGTAGATGTCAGTTTTGGAGGTCCTTTAATTGTAAACTATACTTGGCTCCGTGTTACAGCATTTGAGTGGGATGAGACACCTTTGATCGTGATTACATTGATGGATTAAGTTTTAATGTTGAGCATATTAATCACATTGTCACTTTTGGAATAGGTGTAGTTTACCTCATTACCCTTTCCTTTAGATGTTTCTCCTTGATTATAATTAGGAAAGGGTTTGTTAAATGCGGTATGATCCTCATTGGTAGTATGGTCGTCTACCTTGATCTTAGCCCCTTTGATGAGGTCTTGGATAACATTCTTAAGTTTGAGACAATTATTAGTCTTGTGTCCTTTTTTTTTGTGGAAGACACAATAGGAGTTATCATCCCACCACCTGGGTTTGACCATTGGTTCCCACGGTTTAGAATCAGGAATCGTAAGAACTTTGTTATCCACCAATGTTTTCAAAATAGTCTCAAGAGTCTCCCGCAAAGGAGTGAATTTTATTTGGCGTTTCAAAGTCCATGTTCATTCCTTGTTGTTATCATTATTCACTTTGGAGACGGGAGGTGTTACCTTAGCATCTTTGCTTGCTTGCATGCCATTAGTTAGATTGAATGCCTCAGGTTTAGGATTTATGTTAGAAGCGTCAACCACTCCGTCATTAACAACATTATTGTTTTGTTTCCACCATTTTGGCTTGGAATTGGAGTTGTTGCTTTTGTTTTCATTTTGAAGGGTGATCTCTCCCCTTTTGACCATGACTTCCTCAATACGGAGGGCATTTTTGATCATTCTATCAAAGCTAGGAGAGCCTTGCATTTGTAGAGCATAGCTCAATTCTGCCACTAGATTATTAATAAAAATTTCCATCTTTTTTGTTTCGGGAATGACCCTTGAATATCGTGCAAAAATCTTTCTCCATCTCTGTAGGAAGTGTGTGAATGATTCTCTCATTTGTTGTTTGGTATTACATAGGTCCATCATAGTTACGTCATGTTGGATGTTGTAGGAGTAATGTTGAATGAACCATTGGATCAACTCCTCAAATGTCTTGACTTTAGGGTTCAATTTCGAGAACCACTCCATGGCATTACCTCGTAGACTTCCTGGAAATAGTCACATGAGGTATGTGGGTTTGTGCATGTATTCTATGGCTAGAGCACAGAATTCCCTTACATGGTCGTGTGGATCAGTTTCTCCTGTAGAAGTGGTTGAGATAGGTTAGGTTGGGGTTTAGGGGAATATTAATTAAATTAAATTAAACTTATTTAATTCATTCAAAAATATAGGAATTAATTATTTAAACAATTTAATTGTTTTTTAATAATTAAGGGGACTATAGCCATTTTTAATTAAATTAGATAGGCTAGGGGAATGGGTTAATTTGCAAGTGGGTAATTGATTTAGGGATTTATTTAATTCCTTTATAATTAAATACTATAGCCATATTTGATTTTGATTGATTTAAATTATATGGCTATAATAGTTAATATAAATTAGTGATAAAAATACTTAGGACATTAAATTGATTCAAAGAATCATGCCAAGCAGTAACAAGGTCGTTTGGACATAATCGAGGGTATGAACACACTTAGGGAAAACAGGGTCAATAGTTGGAACAAACCAAATTTAGGTGGTTACAATTATCAGGATAAAGGTTGATGGAGGTATAAGTGCATGTTTTGGATTATGATAGGAATGCACAGAGATAGAAATGATAGGCTTGGGATAAGAAAGATCACGATAGGGTAGCATGCATGAGAGAAAGTAAATAGGTTAATGAAAGGGATCATGAATGTTAAGATACATAGTGCTCATGGATAGACTCAACCTTGTCAAGATCAGTAGAAGGAACATGGATGCTCATGAGCTAGCTGAATGTAAGATATGATGGAGGAAGATGACATGGAAGGAACTTTCCCCCAAGTGAAGAGTGCAAGTAGGAGGAATTACGCATGATCCCTGTTTGCCAGGTTTTCATCATGGTACTTATCCAAGGTGCCACAAGAAGTGGTTTTCACCATAGGATGAATTAATTTATCTTTACTTTTGCTACCAAAGTGCCTGTTTACTAGGTTTTCACCAAGGCACCTTTTCTTTTCTTTTTTTCCTTTTTTCATCTTTTTGATTTTATGGAGGAACTTAAGCTTCTAGCTCTTTAGATAGTGCTCCTCTGAAAGATATGCTATAATATTCCAAGGCCGTTGAAAGTATGCTCACAGATGTTGATAGAGTGATGGTAAAGAAGATGATATGGAAGATAAGGAAAATAGTAGCCAAGGATTTATGCGGTGGATTGTATAACAGGAATGGAAGGATATGAGATGGATGGGTAAGAGGTAGGTGCAGCATATTGGATAGGGTATGGTGATAAGATCAACATTGACACACCCCTTGAAGGGTAGTGGATGAATGGAGGAAAAGTGGATGGAATAGCTTGAGACATATATGGATGAGTGGATATGGATCTTGGTATGCGAGGACCCAAGATGGAGTTAGAAGATGGGAGATGTTTAGATGGAGATGAAGTGGAAGACTTTGGAAGCTTGGATGTCAACTCTAACTTTTCCTTTTT
>MU224455.1:135395-164622 GCA_018584345.1 Thuja plicata
CTTTAACATATCAGAGTAAAGGACATACAGAATGTTAAAACATGAAATACCATTAACTCAGAAGCAGGGACACTAACAACATCATTGCCAAGAATCCTTCCTTCTTCATTAATATTTAGTCCAGCAAACACTGGTGCGTGATACAATGGTGGCTCTAGGGGAGCATCTAACTACCAAGAACAAAATAATGGAGCATTGAGCTCTGTAACTAAAACCAGAAATCACTTTGCTATTTCTTATGGACAACAAAATCATCAATTTCACTGACCCTTGGAAATGGGTCGATTTGCCTATTTATACAACTCTTCGCTAACCCTAACCCTATTTTACACATTCCATTAAAATACAATATCCGGGGGCCGGTACTACCTGTGCCACCCTACAAAAGACCTGGAGACGGAATAGGTCTGTCATGTCAAAAGAAAAAGACAAGAATATACATCGGAAGAATCGGCCTCGAGAAGAGAGCCGGAGAGGAGATAGGAGAAAGCAGGTCTTTCAAGGACCAAGGCTACATGCCTCATAAATGGGAAATGCGGCGCCCTGTCTCCAATGTGTCAGGTGTACCCTCGAGTGGCGCCTCGAGAAGACCACCCTGTCAAAAGACCAACCGCCAAGCCAATGCCTCTTATTGTGGCCAACTACCTTCTGACAGGCTTTATTAACCGCCTCTGAAAGTGACCGGTCGGCCTCGGGGACCGGGACACGGATCACTTTAAAGAATACAAAATTTTTGGATCCGGGACTCTGGGATCCGGGAACTTACGTCCCCAAAAGAATAGAGAATACTTAATGCTCAAGTTTCCCCGGTTCCCGGAGAATCGCTCAAGGCTATTTATTATCGTTGAAGGCCTGAAGGAGGCAGAAAATGCCATCTTCATCTATTTTCTTAAGGCTGGCCCTTCTGTGTCTGGCCACATCAATTAGTTCCCCCAGGTCCGAAACATTATTTCTGAACTCATCTGCCATCCTTGCAGCGTCATGGCCTTTAAGCACCATTTCGGTAAGTTTTATCATTTGGGCCCCATCTATCTCGTCCGGGGATTGATACCGAGATGCCATCATTTCATCAAAACTCCCCAAAACTGACTCCTCTGGGGTATAAGTGTCTGTACTAAGGGGATCAGCCCCGGAAGCTTTTATTATAAATGACTCGTACAAATTGGAAGAATACTTCACTGTATTTACCTTTTCCTGCAAGGACTCTACCAGTTGCTTGGTTACCTCCAATGTGAGGTTCAGTCTGGAGTGCTCAGCCCTTACGAAATCAAATGATTCCTCACCCAGAATTCCAGATTCGAAAACTATGTCTTCCCCCAGGGTGAGGAGCTCTTCGAGCTCTACCTTCTACGCCTGGTAATTTTCGGCGTCACTCTCCCATTGATCAATCAGAGCTTCTGCCTGGTGAATAACCTGTCGGGCCGTATATAAATCGGGGAGAGTGGACGCTAGGAAATGTCGGGTGTTTCCTATCTGTAGAGCAACCCATTCGTCTGCTGCTTGGGCCTTCTTTTTCATTACTCGCAGGGAGTCTATGTCGCTCTGCGGTAATTCTTCTACTGCGGAGGTCTCCGGAGGAGCGGCATTGAGGGGTCGGGCCAGCTCTGTAAGCAACCCCATAAGGTTTGCATTCTTATCTTTCTCAGTCTTGAGCCTCTGGGGCTCTTTTTTGTATCGGGCCTCCACTGCCCTTGCTGCCTCCTTTAGCAAGTCTACTTCGCCCTGCTTTCCTCTTTTTCCCAAGGATACCTCTGCGATATTGTAGTCTGCGGGATCCGCAATCGCTTCATCGGCGTCTGGGGGAGGCGTTGCCACTACTGCAACTGTTTCTCCGCCCGACCCAGTCCAGAGGGTATGGACTGTCCGGGCCTTCTTCGCTTTTGGTGGGGCCTGAGCTAAGGCCATCATTTCGGCCATGGAGAGAGGGACTGTCGGAGCAGATTGGTCTTTTCTTTTTCTATTTTCTGCCAGCCATGGAGGTGGGAGAGGTGGCCTTCCCACCAGAGTTTGTTCTTTAGATTCTCTCCCGGCGTCCGGTGGCGGCAGCTCCTTTTCAGCATATACTTCCTCTTTCCCTCTCCCTGCCGATACTTCTTCTGCAGCAATCTCCTTTTCAATTTCTATCTCCTCAGCCTGGTCCCGGATGTCAATTGATGTGTCTGGACCCTGGTCGGCTTCCTCAGGGATTTCTTCTTCATGCTGCTCTTCTTCTTCATCTGTTGGCAATAGGGGAGGTATCGGGCCAAGATTTAAAGTTTGGGCCACTGTGATAACCTGCCCGAAGGTTGCCCCCGGGACTGGCTTTGGGAACGCGGCGGATGGGGTTACGATTGATCCCGAAGGTCCGGGTCCGGGTTCCCCAGCGGATGCCATCTGTTCACTTGGTGATTGTTGGTCCACTCCCGGACCTTGTTCTGTTTGGGCCCCGGAAACAATCTCCGGTTCTGGCCTCTTTTCTTCTGTCTGCTGCTCTTCTTGTTCTGCAGCGATCTCTTGTTCCAGGTCTTCCAAGTCCATAGCCACTTGTTCCTTTTCTAGGACCTCGGTCTCCGCTTGTGTGTCGCCCCCTTGCAGGTTTCCGAACTCATCGGCTGCAAATAAGTCAAACTCTTCTTCCGGAGGGGGATTGGCCGGGATGTCTGCCTGTTCTTCTTCTTTCTCCGGTTCCGGGGAACTGGAAGAAAGGATTTCCACTTCTTTTGGGAGGGAATCCCTTGGCATTGGTTCTGCCTTCGGCTGTGCAATATGCTTTCTCTTCCTCCGGGTGATTAAAGGCGGCCCCGCATCGGCAATTGCTGCTGCCTCCGTAGGATCCACCCCCGTTGCCTTAACCATTAAGGCTGCCAGTGACGGGGAGAAAGGAGGACGAATTGATCCGTCCATTAGCGAGGGAGTGGCCAGCCTCGTAATTAACTGCTCCCTCATTTGCTGGGAGGCTGCTACAGATTGCTTAATCTGTTCCTGAATGGGGACTTCCTGCGCGAAGGGTGTTGTATCTATCATTTTTCCTTTGTCTGCTCCTTGTGTGGAAATCCCGGCCCCCGGGGTCAATCTTGGTACTGGCGGAGGAGTTGGCCCTTGTGCCAGCTGGGTTGCCCGGCGAGTATTCCCGGGGCATGCTTTCTTGAAGTAGGCATGGCTTCACTCCACTACTTCCCGGGTGAAGTCTTCAATTGTGAGCCCCTCCTGGGTGTCCCAATTTATTGCCGGCAGTGGCATTTTATCGATCCCCTTCTCTTTGTACTGGGGGTCTGTGGTGGGGGCGGTGTCCGAGAAACCCGCCGGGAACCTCCGGAGCTTCAGTTCCTGCATCATTCCGGCTGTCATCTTGTCATAGTGCCTGCTCCGGACATCTACATCATCCTGGCAATCTGCCCAGAAATCCTCCATGTGTATTTGGTGGGGCTCCGAAGCCCGGGGCAGTGCCGTTGCAATTCGGCCATGCGGATCAAAATTCCTCCGCGCTAGATAAAATTCCTGCAAGTTATAACATTTTAATTCATTGTCTGCCTCCCTTGCGGCGGCCAGACTACAGGTGTAGTTCCCACAGGAGATTGGGAATGAAACGTTTGGGACCTTCTTGTGGGCCAAGAGGTATGCAGCTCCAGCATTTGTCTGCAATACTCCAGCAGCACGATCTTGTCCCCACAATGCTTGGGCAACAAGTAGGGTTTCCCGGAGAAGCCGGCGACCGTAATGTATGTATGATGCTGGAATTGGATATAGTAGTGCCCATAACTACTAATCAACTTCATCGCCTCAGTGGATAGGCGGTATCCGGCATCCCGGGTGGGCGTGAGCAGATGGTAGTAAACGAAAGAATCGTTTACCCGGCAGTAACTAGGGAAGCTGGCTTCCCATTGAATCTGTGGGAAATGGTCCCACGGTGCTTTTTGTCCCGGTCCAAGCCCGAGAATGCCATCTGTAAGTAGGCCATTGGAGTGGGGCCTTTGTTGGGCCAAAGCCCAGAAAACATAAGAAGTCATGTAGAACTTCTTCTCGTTCAACTGCAGAAACTGGGAGTCGACATGATTGGAAATTATTGTCGCCCAGTCAAAAAATTCTCCCTTAGTGGAGATGCCCAGTAGGAAATAGTACATCCATTTTGCAAATTCTTGGGCGGAGGGTTGCCCAAATACCCGGGCCAATGCTATCATCCCCATCTAGATGCTCTCCTTGAATTCAGAGCAGGGGATATCTATCTTCATTCTCTTTGGGTCCCTCTTCGGGACCTTGAGCCAGTTGGTGTTCATGTACACCCGGGCGGCATCCTCCAGTTGATTGAACTATTTCAAGGCCTCAGTCCTTGTAACCACCGTGGCCCTGTCAAATTGTGGGATACCCAGGCCTGCTTGGAAAGTGACTGGGTCGAGGGACACCAGTGGAGTGGGGTATCCCATGGGTTCTGCAGCTGCAAGCATGACGGCCCAGACAGAAGAGTTATAGTTGGCAGCCAGGGTTAGAACAAGCTCCGGAGACTGCACGGAGCATGGGAAGCAAGCTGCCTGAAGGATTCCGGAACCTCCGATGTTGGTTGCCATTTTGTCTCCAGCCTTTCGCTAGATGTGCATTATCTTTACCAGGGCCTGCATTTCTGCCCAAGTCCTGACACTGGCGTCAGTCATCAGTTTCACCCCGGACTCAATCTTTGAGCCTACAATCTCATTATCCTGCACAAACTTCATGGTGAGGGGCAGATTTGCCAGGGCCTTCTCCATTTTTGACTTTGCTGCTGCCCTGGTCTCGGTTGTAGTTGGTAATTCCGGACTTCCGGGAGGAGATGATGCGGATGCCTCAGACATGTTTGTAAGATGAAGTCCAGACCTGTGAGACAAAGCGACCGTCAAAACATATTTATTAAAATAAAACAATTACTCCTGAGTTCTTACCACCGCGCCGTTTGCTTTTCCCGAAAAGTTAGTTTTACACAAAGATATCCGAAAAGAAAAACACATCATAAACTTAATATTTTTCACTATATCTCCGGGTCCGGGAAATTTTATCACACTTGACGAAGACATGGGATGAATGGTGGAAAGAGGCCCGAGGCCCGGAAAAACGACCGTTAGCAAAGAAGAAAGTGGAGGCAGGCCCACGTGGACGCCACGTGCGTTAGCATTGAATGGATGTGATGGTGATGACGGCGGAGCCAACTGTTCGAACGCGCGAAAAAGGAAAGCCACTTGGCTAGAAGTAATTGCGCGCATGGGAAATAAATGAGGCTCTGACAGCCTTGATGGAGGAGAGAGAAAATCGCCTGTTTGAAACCAGCCGAGAGCCGAGTTTCAAACAGGTGGTTTTCTGCCTCGAAGCAAGCTTGGAGGCGAAAAACCAGAAGCGAAGGCGACTCGACCAGCTCGTCGAGCCACCCAGAAGGATATATATAGAGCCGAGGGGTATATACATAGAACAGAGGAGATATACACGGGTTATCTACAGATATACACATATATACATGAATATACACAAGGAACGACTCCCGCAGGAAAAACCAGACAAGGCAGAAACAGATATATACAGCCATTTACATCATGTACATGCTATTTACAGACTATTTACAGACAGACTCTTATTTACATGATTTACATCATGTACAGACAAACAACCGCTGCACAGAGGGTGGACAACCCTCTGGCAGAGCCGAGCCACCAACGGGCGGCAAAACCAGAAACCAACAGAAAGACACGACAGAGAAACAAAGCAAACGAAAACAAAACCAGGCAAACCAAGAGAACCAGAAAAATGAAAGCAAAACAGAGAAGAGGGAAGCCGAAGCACCAACCTGAAAGCGCAGAAGGCAGAGGAAAGGAAAGATTACCACGAGAACTCTGCAACAACTTCGAATCGTCAGGCTGTCGAGATCACCACCACGGAGCGCTAGCGTACGTCTGAGAACAGTAGAAGGTGTTAAGCTTTGATTATCACAAATTTCTCTGCAAATGCTCTGCTAATCGCTTTGAAATCGCTCTATTTTTCTCTAAGTGCTCGAAGGTTTTAATTGCGGTAAATGTGAAAATGACAGGTGAGTCTATTTATACCCACGGTAAAAAGTAATCCTCCTCCTTCCGGAGATTTCAGGTCAGGCGCAACCTCCGGACTCCGGGCCCGGGGATTCCTTACGGTGATATTCCTAAGACTTAAGAACATCATAGAAAAGAATCCCGGAGTCCGAAATCCGGCTTCCAACACAAGGCAACCTCCGGGATCCGGGATCCCGGAGGGGAAAACCAAACCAAGAAAACAACACACACCGGGGAAGAAAACCCCAGAGAAAGAAAGCAAAAGGGAAAAGAAAGACAAGGCAAAGCCGCAGCAAAAAGCAAAGCGAAAGAAAAAAAGGGGGACCCAACATTTTGCACACAAAATGTAGGGACGGGGATGCAGGGCATAACACAGTTGTTCTTCTTATTCCACCCATGGTAGTAGAGAGTCAATGAATGTTGGGTTGGCATTTAGTACTTACCATTCATCTTTTGTTCAAATCCAGAAGTAGAAGGTGTTGTAAAGAATTGAGTTTAGTCTGGATTAGGTGTACCCACCTTGGTTTTGCAGAGCCAGAAGTGAAGAGGGCAGTCTTGTCCCTATAGTTGGTCTAATTGTCTTGTAGAACTTTCATACTTGGAGCTAACCACTCCTAACATCAGTCTCCAGGAATATTGGTGGCTTTAGATAGCGTAATAGTTTTAAACACCAACAACTTCCAAGCTAATAAGCATATAATTATAAATATAAAGTAACAGTAAAGTGAATGAAATGACAATATATTCAAACACATAACACTTAGATTTTTATCGTAGAAACCCTTGGTCAGAGGGAAAAACCACGGTCGGGATGACACCCACAATCTTCTCACTGCAGTAGGAAAGAGTGCTAGGAGATTATAATATGTCACTTTCTAGGTGACTCGCCCTGTTAGGAGAGTCCTATTACAGACTACCTTGTTAAAGGATTTAATCCCACTATTACAGTGTTCACCCGGTTAATGGATTTACAATTAAGTCTTGCTAGAGACTACCTAGTTATAAGGGATTTAACTTGTTCAAACTATTAGGAATACAACAATGAAATTGACTTGTAATATGCACTCCTAAATGCTAATCATATCCTTGATGCTTTGTTCTTTCTCTGAGTCTAATCTTGAATCTTCTCTGTGAATAGCTCTTTAATTATTGTCCAAGATATTTTCTTTTCACCAACACTTCAACTATTCTTCACCAACAACAACACACTTTCACAATAGCAACAGCTATCATCTTATATCCTTTCTCCTTCAATTTTAAACCTAATTAGGGTTTTTGTTTCCCTCAAAAATAACTTTATCAATCATAAATAACTCATTGAAACATAAAATCCTTCCCGCGTCGTCCATAACAAACTTCAAGTTGTTATCTCCAATGTGAAGTATTCCTTCAATATTATTAGTTAGAATATTCCTTGGATTCATAATCAGATCTGTACACAACTACCAAAAAATTGAGTTATTCAACTCTTGAAACAGTGTACTACATTTTTCGTGTTGTCTAGATTCATTGAATCGTCCACCGTCATAACTTATTTAGCCAATCATTCAAAACTATTCCCTAACCTTTATCTTTTACCTGTTCACTGAACTAACTAGTTGGTGGTTTCTTCACTTATGCCTTTACTAGTGTGACCTAAGTGGCGCGGTCACAAATCTTAGTTCATTTATTGTCTTTGTACCTTCCATCGTACCGATAGCATACTTATCTTCCTTAACATATCTGTCCTTCACTTGTTCACCTATTCTTCTTGACTTCTTGTTACCGATTGGTTAAATTGTATACCGGTTGGTATAACTTCATTTGCTCACACAAAAATTTCTTACCTATATAATGGTTTGCCAACAATGACAACCATACTCCATAAGATCATCATCAATGTCACCAATTGACATTCTACAATCAACACAAGGATTCATAACATATAAGATCATATGAAACTAATAAAGGAACTTTTATAGAGCCTTTTCGCATAGGCAAGTCCTAAATCCAAAACAGGATGCACAATCGAATCAATCTTTACACCACAATAAATTAAAAATCATGTATCATTAAAACCATCATCTATATGATCTTTAAATTCAAATAAATGATAAAAAAACATTAACATGTTTCCAAAGCCTTTAATACACATTAGGACACCCTAAAGGTCAAAACCCTAGTCCGAGACTCAAACTATTTTATGAATCCTGACTAAGGAAATAATGCATTTGACATGCATTGACACAATTGCAAGTATTTCCACACAATTACAAATCTTTCAACAAAATTGCATGGTAAAACATAGGTAATTTGACACATATGACTGTTTTGGGAAAACATGCAAAATTGGGCATTAATTAAGCCTTGGAAACAAAATTAGAGCGAGACCCAATTAAGATCTCTCTATTTTATTTTGAAATCCTAGATTGGGGAATATGAAAACAATAATAGATTTCCCAAAACATGTTGAAAGAAAAACTAGGAAGACGCATAGTAAATTGTATCAAATTAAACATACACCTTCATATTCTTCATGGAATGAAAAGTACAAATCTCTCACAAAGTTTAAACATCAAACACATTTCAGATTCATAAAATAAACAATAGGAATGAGTGAATAAATCCCTACCTCAGGTCCTGCAGAGATCATACCAAAGAAAGAAGAGAAATGAATGAAGAAGCAACCTCCAATCTTCAATGAACAACAATCAATCTTGACACATCCACCAGCAAATTCCAGAATCCAAAGGCCAATGAAATCCAATGCATAAATCTCCCTCAAACTATGAAGACATTCAGTCAAATGATCTTCCCTCAAAGAGGAGAAAAATCAATAGAAATTCAATCAAAACTCTCCATAAAAATATCAGAAATTCTCCCTTCAAATCTCCAACCATTTTTCTCCCAAAATGAAATCTCAAAATCAAATAAAAAGTCTTCCCAAAGAACATGTATAGGAATGCAACCGATTCCCACCAAAACAAAAAATTAAACAAAAGTTATATTTAATAAAACATATATTATTCCTCTCAACAAGATATACACCCACTAATAAAATAAAAGACTTCAAGTAACTATCAATGAGAATCTTAGGCTTATTTCTATTCTAAGGCTTACATTGACTTAGAAATGAACCTCCAATCCACTCAAGTTAACTAATTTTTTGTCAAAAAAAGAGGCTTACATTGACTTAGAAATGAACCTCCAATCCACTCAAGTCAACTAATTTTTTGTCAAAAAAAAGGCTTACATTGACTTAGAAATGAAGCTCCAATCCACTCTACCGTAAACCTTCTTAGTAGCCAACTTGACTAACCCTACACCTAGAGGCCTTTTGAAGACATCGAATGAATGGCTTCTAGTGAAATGATTACCCCATCCACAATGCAACCCAGACACAAAACCATTTTGTTCTTCAAGTATTATTTCTGGTAAAATCAGCTTCAAGTGATTCACAATTGCCTTGGCCATGATCTTATTGACAATGTTGCATAGAGAAATTGATCTAAGGTCTTCAAAAGAACAAACCTTTTTCCTTTCTAGGAATGAGGGCAATGAATGCATTCTTTAGATCTTTCAAAACTCTTTCATGACTCCCCAATCGCTTCCCAATCATCACAACTGAAAGTTTGCCAACATCTATGAGAGAAGTTGATAGGGAAACCATCCAGAACCACTTCTTTGTCTGGGTGTAGTTGAAGCAACATTCTTTGACTATTTCCTCTGTGAATTGTTGGTTCAAATAGTTATTTTGACTCTTTCTCATGAGCCTCGAAATATTCTTAATAATGTTATATATGGTCATAACAATGGATCAAATTGTTTAACAAAACCTTTACATAATCTAACCAATTCTTTATTTATGAGATCCAAACCTTCCAACATCTCTCCTCTCCCTAATTTGACTGGGCTGATCTTAATTCACCATTCTCGTTACTTCTATTGATCAATAAAAACATTTTGTATTGTTGTCTCCTTCCTTAAGCCAGACTTTCCTTTGATTTCTTGTGTAGTTGAAGTGGATAGTGATCTGAACCTCAAAAAGGAACAATGATTGAATCAATTGAAGATTTTTAATGACATCCATGAGACCATCAGTCTAAGGGACCATGAAACACGACCCTAAACTAACTCCATAGTCTTTTCCATATCCAATCTCCTAAATCTTGACAATCAAACTAGTTGTCTGCTTGATCTTATCCTCCTAAAATAAACTGTGCATGATGTCAGCCACCAAGATGTCCCCGTACTGAGCCTGAATGTCGTCATAAGTCGTGCACTCAAAGAGAAAGTGTTATTCAGTCTCAATCACACCTTTTACGCAGAACCCGCAAATTCTCTCCTCCCACTCCTCTTTGGGCCTTTTCCATCTACATGTCTCACATCTGAGATGATGTGAGCCCGTCCTCAGCTGAGCCACCAACACTCCAGGTTTACCCTTAGTAGCTGCCCCAAGATAAGCCTTATCCTCATATTCACGGGAGGGATTGAACACTTCTATATAATGTGCTTTTTTTCGACCCATGTTATTAGACCACATGGCAATTTGAAATTTACCCATGACAAACTTCTTTATTTCCATATTGGTATTCGGACAATCTTCTAGAATGATGTTTCACCTGTTCAACCACTTTATGTTTTGTTTCATCCAAGTCTTCTTCTGGCGAGCCAAACCTTCTTCCATCGCAATTTTGGGTCATCGTTTTTTATCTATGTTTTCAAGTTTGCTAATAGAATTTCACAAGGCACTGAGGCTTTGACCTTGATATTGCTAGTGATTAAGTGCTTCTGAATCCTCTCTAACTGTCTCCACCCACATTTTGTCATGCTGCCCCCAAACCTCGTAGCCGTAAAGAACAACCAGCGTTACCAGCAAACTGAAAAGAGTTTTCTTAGTTTTCCAATCCCAAAGCTCGACATTTCTGCATCTATTTTGAAACAGATAGAACGCTTTTTAACCTCCTTGTATCCTTTTTTTCTCTACAAGTCTCCCAGCTGAGCCTATAATGGAAGTCAATCCCCAAAAATTTGTATTCTTTCACAATCTCTAACAAGCTACCTTTGAAAAGAAAATCAGTATATTTCTCCTTTCTTTTCAAAGAAAAAATCATGATTTTAGTCTTAGTAATGTTAACCTACATCCTCACTTCTTGACAAAAGCATTCTAGAGCCACTAAATGTTCTCTTAAACCCTGGGTCATTTTTTATATGAAAATAAGATTGTCGGCATATAAAAGAAGCTTCACTACATACCCTGCCAAATGGACCCCTTGTCATTTTTGTATAGCCAAGCTTCAAGTTTATCAATATATAAACCAAACAAAGTGGAAGATAATGGGCACCCTTGCTTCACCCCAATGTCACTGCCGAAGCACTTGGACATACCATCTTTAGTTTTGATTTTGGCTCTGACTCTCTCATAAAGTCTATGTACTGTTGCTCTATACACATTTGAAATGCCTAATTCTTCCATTCTATTTCATAGCTTGTCTCTAGGTACCGTATCAAAGACTTTCTTTAAGTCCACAAAACAACCATTGAGCATTCGTAATATTATTTTCAGTTTGTTTTTGTTTTTTTTACAATTCTTTCTGGAAGTCTTTGGAATTGTGTTTGCTCAAAGATATTAACTCCCTCTGTCTCCCATTTACATATTCTTTTTTTTTAGTTTGGATCAATTTTACATATTTCTTCTTGGCTTCTATGCTCGTGTCTTGTCTTTTCCTTTTATAGTTTTATTGGCAGCCTTGCACTCTTCATCATACCACGGATTAGCCAAAAAAGTATTAACTGCCCTCTTCCTAATGTGAGATCTTTTACATATCTGCCTTGTGTATAATAGAAATCAACAAGCTGTTGTGCACATGCTCAAAATCATTACTGACCTTATCATTAGACTTATTATTGTTGTCTACCTCCATAAATTGCTGTCTATCTCAATAAAACCTTGGAAGCCCTTTTCCAATAGATTCACATTTTCTTTCCCAAATAAGTTATTAAGTGATCTAACTTTTCTTCTATATTACTGAACCCTATTTATGATTGCGCTTTCTTCCAAATACCCCTCATTTCACCACAAAGTATGACATCGAAATCTCCGCCAGCTATGACCCGAAACTTCCCCAACGATGACCAATTTGTCTCTACCTGAGCCCCCTGGCCAAGCTTTGCTTTGTCTCTACAAGAGGATTTGCTTTTTGTCTCACATGCTCTGCTAATTTCACCGAATCTACCAGGCGTGGATTCCACACTGTTATTATCCCACTACCAAAAAGAACTTCATAATCCTTGTTCTTTCGTCTTCTATTTTGAGGATTTCAGAATCCCTATTTGGTCTCCAATCATATGATGCTTTTGCGCTTACATTTCCTTCTTATTTACCAATGCTCTAAAACCAATTTTCCATTTTGCCCTTCCAATTTGTTAAAGTGATTGTTTTGAGCCCGCCGCCACTACCTCGCCAATTGTTTCGCCTTCTCACCAAGACGCCAAAAATGCCCTCCATTTTTGCAGTTGTGAGATTTTTTTTTATATATTTAATAAAAGAAATTAGAATATTTTATTTAATTACATTGTTTACTACAGAACTGAACTATTTTACTTATGAATACAGATTTTAATTTTATTTTAAGAAAGCCACTATTTGTTATTTTATAAAAAAAAACCTATATATATATATATAATTTTAACTTTTTATATATCCACCATTAAAATACAAGATAATTTAATACTATTCAACCCCTCAAAATGAAATAATTCATTATATATGATAGTACAAGTCATAAAATAAAAACAGGTTTGGTATACTATTTTTGACAAACAAAGAGAACATTTATCACTCATACAATAATATATATTTCTTTAAATACTCATTCACATTATATTTAAATTAAAAAGGGAGAAATGAGTAATTGTTGAAGGTTAACCTTTACGCTTCTCAAAATCTTATGTAAAAATATCAGATCACTCTAAATTTTGTACACAAATTCCTTGACAAGTTTCCTACTTAGAAATTTGTTTTCAAATCTGTATGGTCAAATATGATGTCACATCAGCATGCTTCTTTGTGAAGGTGTCCAAAATGACCCATAAAAAAAGATAAGATCACTACGTGTGCACTAAGCCATGTCGTGGCATAACATAATTGCTTACTTTTGAAATTTAGAGAAATCCTTTGATGATAAGTATTGACATGACACTATTAGTGCACCAGTATAGGACCCATTTTGTCCACCTACTTATAACATATATTAGGACCCCTCTGCAATTGTTTTTTATACTTGAAATGATTCATCATCTTCCTTGTAGAGGCCTTATCAACGTACCTTTGGTTACTTTGTCTAAAGTAGGGTTTATTAGAATCGGTGGATCCAGACTGAATATTTTTATGATCTCCAAATAAGGGACTTAACAAGAGATCACCAATACATTTGAAAGTAGCTTCTGTAGTCAATGGATAAGGGCTATATAGCATGAGGGCATGACGCCCAAGTGAGTGGCACATCAGATATAAAAACATATACTTAAAATCATAAGCATACACAGGGTTGACGGTCAGTGTCTGAATGCATGTTATAAATCTCAGCATATCCCTCAGGGATCACTCAGGGTTACGCCCCCTTGAGAAAAATTTAAAAACAATAAGGAAAGGTATAATCAGAATCCCTTGCCCTCGATGCAATTATAACATGCACAGAGAAATTAACATTGTACATAAATCACCACTGATATTTCTGGACCATAGTTCTTTCATTATGTGATGTAGATTTTAAGTCACAAGCCTACATGTTGGTCTCCAGATTCAAGATTTGATGGGCCAATCTTTTTCAATCTTAGAGGGATGTATTGGGAGCAAACAAGTTTAACCAAAGAGAGTTACAGGAAATAGAGAAGATATGCATTCATTGATCTCTCTATAAGCTATCATATCTAAGTACTAAAAACCAATATCATATATTGACTCCTGAATACAGTTTTAACCGAGAGAGCAACAGGAAATACAGAAGATATGCATTCAGTGATCTCTCGATAAGCTATCATATCTGAATAACTACCAAAAATAATATCATATATTGACTAAAGAATACTGTAATATGCATAGTTATCTAATAAAAAAAGATTTACAGAAAACCACACCTACAATTCACCTCAGCTAAAGGCCTTACACTTTGCAAAAATTGGCATTTTTAACACTGCGTGTAACAAACTGTTAAGTCTTGGCATATACTATCAGTAAGTCAAGTGAAAAGCATACCTTAAGTATTGAATTATTGATTTGGTGCATAAGAAATACAGATTGTAAGGAATATGCCACAGAGGAGGATTGTGTTTGCATATAAATGTATACATACAAGTGTCCCTGAAACAGTGCTGCATGAATTCTACATAACTAGGCAATAACCATTGAAATCTTAGTGTTGGTTCTTGATGCATAAGCTTAGACACACAAGTTGAAATTGATCCCCAAGTTCTTATTAGCTAGAATAAAGCTCTTAAATGAATCATGAAAATGTAGGGCATAAAAGGATGAAATGTAGAGAGGGCATGTATAGATTGGACACATGTTTCAAACTAACCTACAGCTGCAAAAACTTCCATTTAGACATTTTACTTCTGATCACTCCTTCAATTATTTACTTCCCATAAGGAATCGTTTATTCTATGGCCCTTCTGATTCTCTAATGGGAAATGGTAACAACACAAGGTAAGGAGACCCACCCTGTGACACACGCCCTTTGTGTGTTTATTGCCAATGTAAATAGAAGAAAGATGATAGAAGCAACTCCTAGACAATAGGTCGCTGAAGGATGTCTAGGGCAATAATTACTAAACATGGTTAAAAAAAATTAAACATCTAAATAATGTTTCAATGTGAAACCTCCCAAAAGTATCCTCCGTGTTTAAAAATGTTTGTACTACTCCTTGCAAGGCAACGAGCCTCAATTTTTTCTTTATGAATCTTGCATCTACAATACCAATGCATCTCATGAATGTGTCCCCTTTCATAATTTGAATTAGGATTGAGTACAGTTTTTACAGGAAATAATTAGATTTTTTAAATTCCTCCGTGCATGAAAGAGACCATAAATCTATATAATCAGCGCCTCTCCGAGCGCAAAGATTACTTCTAAACAATGTTGGCTCTGTAAATCATGGTCATTTCTAACCAGCGATGGATCTAAAAATTGTGCTTTCCCAATTCCACTAAGATTTGAGCTCCAAAACCTTTCTTTGCACTTTTCAGTCACACTCAGGACTGGGTTTTGTTATCTTATCTTTAACTTTTGGTTCACATACTCTCTATGGTATAGCCAACTGTAAACTAGTAGTCCGAGTTCCTTATAACATTCTGTCACCAAGAACCTTGCAAATCTCTATCAGTGCAGTGTCTCAAAAATAGAAACAAAGAGACGGCATAAGCATACTAATGCGATTAAATTTTTATCATGAAAAGAAACAGACGCAAAAATATAGAATAAAAACCTCAAAAAAAGGCTATGTATGGTTCAGATGAACACTATTTACCATTTGCAGTTCCGCTAAGATATGCCACACTCTAGAATATATGGAAGTTCAGACATGGATAAAAAACTGCATACATGAACACATCAGGCTTTTAGTTTCTTTTGGTCATAGTAGTTCAAACCAAACTAAATGAATATAGGATTAGAAGACTTAGGTTCAAACCAAACTACATGCTTGTTTACAAAATACTTAATAGATGAAAAAAATGAATTTGTTATGAACCCCCAACTCCAGGGAAAAGCATGCTTGATATTTTGACTCACGTCTTCCATGGTAGTCATATCATTTGACAATCAATTTAAAACTCTCTTAACAAGGAGCAAGTGGAATAAAAATGTGACTAAAAAGCACAATAGAATATATATATACAAGTAGGATATATGATACACAAGGTTGCATGGAGATGGGGTACTGGGGTATTTTGGAGACGGGTACGGGTACGGCTATTTTTCAAAATAGGTGACGAGGTTACTTTGGGTACGTCAAAAAGAATTATACAAAATTTAATATTTTATAGAAAATCTGAAAATATAATGACATTGAGTTTTCAAAACAAGAACAAAAATGAAGTTTACTGTCAAACATTAACTTTGAAAATTAAGTACACAAATTGAAATGTCATACAATCATTGTATCAAAGTTTCAAACTGATTAGTGATTACATATTAAAATAAGCTTAATAAACAACAAGCTGCTATGCAAAACAAAAAACTGAAACAAAAACAAAAACCAAAAATCTTAATCAAGGTCCTTAGCTATGATGCTCTCCACCGAGTACCCGGTACTTGGATACATGTACCAGTACCCAATACGCGTCCCAGGGGTATGGGTACAAGTACTCATGCAACTATGATGATACATCCTTTTTTACAAGCAATTGGTACAATGGCTTGTCATTGAAGCTGAACATTAACAAGACATGTTAAGCAAAACATATCAGAAGCATCTTTTTTATTAAATTGAATTAATTTATTTTTTTGCATATGATGCAAAATTTAAAAAAAGTTTTCTCCAACTTCTGTCCATGGAAGATGCTTCCTCCCCCACAAATGCTTCAAGAGTAAAGTATGTAATTGAAAGAACAATATAATTGACTACTTACCATGGAAAATGAGAAAAAAAAAAGTGACTACTTACCCCAAAAATAAACAAAATGTGATTGATCTAACTACTTCATTAGATTCCAATTGTACATAACGGGTTGCTTCCATACACTTTCAACTCTATAACTAGATTTATGAATTATAGTACATATAAAAAACATAAAAGCTACAGAAGTAGTGTCATGTTTAGATGACCGAATATTTTGTTATATTGAAAACAGAAATGCCTTCAAAGCACTTCAAAGCATATTTCACAAAAACCTAAAGTTAGACATCCAAAACACCTAAGATACATTAAAACAGAAAAGTGCCTTCCACAAAACTTGGAAACGTATTTTTTAAAAGAATAAAAAAACAAAACTCTATCCACAGTTTGGAAAAGTTGCCAGATATTGTGAAACCTTGGCCAAATCCATTAGAAACATTACATCTCAAGCCAACTCACAATTTGTGTATGAACAGACATTATGATACATTTCCTCAAGAAAACCATCCCTTGATGCTGTGTTATGACACTGGATTTGCACATTCCACTTTCAAAATGAATGCCACCAGCAAAAGGTTTCAGTATGCACATGAGAAAGAAATTGAATTTCCTTGCTAAGATCATTTGAAGCAATTGAAGAGTAAAATATAAGCAGTTTTACATCAACTATTCAGGCAATGCAAGAGAAATCCTACATTGGAGAAAATCTAACATGCAACTTAATAAAAGCATATATATTACATGTATCTACCACTCATTTGTGATGAAATATTCAGAAATCAGCTTCTGTGAGATCTTCCTTTTGCTTAGCTATGTATTTGACTGCAAACTGTTTTCAGTCGCTTTGCTGCCTGCACAAATCCACTAATCACCTGAAATTCATCCAATTGCTTTGTGAAAGGTAAAGCAATTGGATTGAATGTAAGTCAGAGGGGTTGGATGGTCATTAAAAGTCAATCCAAAAATGTATTTTCCTGAAGTTTACGTTTTCAAAAGTGCAGATGTTGTTTTAAGGAATTAGAATTGATATGCTCTAAAAAAAATCTGCAAAATTTAACACTGGTGCATACTGCTTGAATATAAGACTATTTGTAATCTATGAAGTTATTTTAACTTCTATGTAGAAAGTGAACATTAAAGAAAACATCAAAAACAGAGTTGCCGGAAACTCCTCTGTCCCTTAATGGGCACGTGTATTTGGAAACGTATCCAAAACGGCCCGGATACACGCTGAATATTGTACCCATGTGTGGCTTTTTAAACTTGATTTTCCAACCGTGCCAAATACAATATGATGTGATTTAATTTTAAGATTTGAGGTAAATCTTCCCAAATTTAATTTATAAAAACTTCATTAATGCAATTTTTTTTTAAAATGGTATAAACAAAACCTGCACGGAATGAGAAAGACAAATGAAATGTTTTTCTATTTCAGCGACCCATTTTTTTTGTGTTATCTTCTAATTCAACTTTACTATTTTTGCATATCGTAAATTATTAAATTAACTTAACAATTATTTATGTAGCGCTTATGTGTCTATATTGCTTTTGAAGTAATAAAAATCTCCTCTAATAACATAGAAAATTGTGATAAATATATGTGTATGGGTTTTTTATTAATGTCATATCCAGCCGTATCCATATTGATGGGTCTTAAACAATAGGCATATCCGTACCCGATACCATATCCGTATTTGTGTCCGTATCCATGGCCATGCAACTTTGATCAAAACAAATCAGAAAGCAAATGATAAAATATGACCTATGTTTCCAGGTACTGCAGGGTGCCCTCCTGTACCCAAACACCCTAACAGGTATGATCCAAGTTCAGATCCCTGGCTGCATCAGACATAGGTAAGATCAGGTTATGTCCTGGGCCTCTTCATTCCCAATATGATGATTATGAAGGCGAGCAATATTATTATTATCGATTTGACATTTGTCATCGAATAGTCAATATCATTACAGAAGTTTTTTCAATTCTATATACATAATTGTGCATTTATAATATATGTAAACTAGAGAAAAAATATCAGCAAACCATCGAATGAACTAGCAACATAGATGATAACAGATGAAGAATTTGAATAACTAATTTGTTTGACTGCTCCATATTTTATCACTTCCAGGTTCTTACAAACACGTAGCAAAAGCAGTGTTATCCAAAGTTTCCAGCATGCAAAACCATGAAAGTAGTTTCACTATCTACACTGATAAAAATTTCAGTTGACATGTGAATTTATCTATACAAGTCATTCTTCTACATACATTGAGTGGATTTTCTCCTCTGGTAACACTAAATTTGAATTTTTATACTTTAATTCAGGTTCACTTGATATGTATGATTGTACGCACAATAAATAGTAAAATACAAATCTTGGGTTTGGGTTCTCTTTTGATGATAGGCCAGATCCAATCAGCATGACAAATCAATCCAGAAAATCCCTAGCACAAGTTGACTGAAGAAATCATTTATAGATCCTTAAAAGCTGATATAATGTTCCAACCCATACGACCCGTCTACAACAATGAAATAGAACTTTCTTTGACACCATGAATAATGATAAAATCCCCAAGAATTCAAGTAAATATCTTGAAATTCCAATGGAGTGCACAGTTATCTTTTATCAATTTTCTTATATTTATTAAAAGAACTTCGTTTACTAGAACTAATGTTCTTAGCTTCTGTTTGGATTTAAAAGCAACTTAAAATAGCATCAGAAAATTTCCATATGATGGTTGAGGGACCAGCCCAAAAAGGACAAATCATATTGATGTTACAAGATTCTTGAAGAAAAAACTTTAAAGCAATCTAAATCCATATATTTTATTGAACTCAATTACCTGTGAAATGAAATGCCTTTCAACAGCGCCAACCAATTGATCTTTTGAAGGATTGGGACTTACATCAACCTAAAACAGACACACAAACAAGGGAAATTTGGATATATGTAAAATTATTGAGAAGATTAGATGTGGAAAAGTAGATACCTAGGTACATATTGGCATGGTAATATAATACTCACAAGATTGAAGTGTTTCCAATATCTCCATAGGGCAGAGGTCTCCAATTTGCTGAGGTCCACCTTCTGAAATCATTGGATCATTTGTCAAAAATTGTGTCCACTCCCCACTTATCAAAACTGTGAGAAATTTTTTATACAGTTTTATCCTTAAATTATATATCCATCAAAACTTAAGATTTTTAAAGAAATGCACACTCTTCATTAATCACAAGCAGCATTATAAAAACCTTCTACCCTGTGGGCTGTGGCGTATAAGATTATTTTCCTACAAAGTTTCCAGGTAGAAATACTTTCCTAAAGAATACAGACAGTTACAGAGTTTAATTAATTTACTGATAGGTATTGAACTGTGAACATTGTCATACATTCTTATCCTAACATTGTATTTAGAGAATTTAGAGAGAAGTTATCTTTGTATTAATCACTGAATTGGGAAAACCATCTGAAACTTCTTAGGTTGGGTTCTCTACTTTATAGATCATAAGAGTATTTACTCATCAAGGTACAAGATACAATTCTCACTCAAGAAATGGATAGGCTACAATACAATTTGCTAAACTTTACCATCCTTGAAAGTACTGAAGTCATCGGCATTGTTATACATTTTTATGGTAATTGTAAACAAGCAGTGTGTGAAACTTTTTAAAGAAAAAATGCATAGGCTGCAATACAATTTGCTATACTTTACCATCTTAATAAGTTTTGAAGTTGTCAGCATCGTAATATATATTTATGCCAATTGTAAATATGCAGCAGAGCTTAATATTTTTTTAAAGATAAGATATTTCTACATTACTCCAAAACTAGCATTCAGAACACCATCTGAAAAATTCTGAGGCGAGCTTGTCTCCTTTATGAATGATAAGTGTATTTTCTGACAAGATCCAAAATGTAATTCTTCCCTAACACACAAAGAATAGAATGCAATTCGCTATATTTTACAGCCCTCGTAGGTTTTGAAAAAAAAAATGGTTTTAGGGCATATACTTACCAGCATCCCTTGGGAATGAATGTTTGAATCCGTAGATTGCACTTGGCTACCGTGGTTCATGCGGCTTGAACCTACTAATACACGAGGCCTGGATTTCTGTTTGCGAATCTTTTGAAAATCATCAGAAACTTGATCACATAAGTAAACAAAAATCAATGTCAGTAACCACAACAATATAATGGTCACAGTGCAGAATTAATATTTTTGTCAAGATGTCCATAATGAGTACATCGAACTTATTTTCTAAATTTGCATCAGCATACTCATACTCAATTAGTTTAGAAACAAGCCCAAAACGACATGGTTGCACACAATCTTTCCGTCAACAAAACTATACTCACATTGCTGAATTATATTTCTTTTGTCGCCACATATATACCCATGTTTCTAAATTTAATTGGTTCCTCAAAACAATCATACCCACATTATCAATCTCAAGAAAGCCATACAAAAATTGCTGAACTCAATTTATTGTCATCTCACTCCTATGCCCGAACTCAATTATTTTCTAGTAGAACTCGTACACATATGACTAAATCTCCAACAACCTCATACACGGTTAATTCAATATTTTTTTCTCAGAAAACGCGTACCCACATTTATGTTTCAATTTTTATGGTCAACAAATTAATACCCACATAGTTGAATTCAATTATTCTCTCAAGAAACTGATACCCACATTGTTAAATTCAATTTTAAGGGAAAAAAAACTGAAATGGGTAGATGATAGAAAATGACCTAAATCCATGCTGCTACTGTTGTTGTCAGAAGAAGCAAATTCTGGCACTTTATCCTCCTCTTGTTCAGTGGGTAGTTCAATGACACTCAGGGCATTTCTTTGCAATTTCACTTCTAATCCATTTGGAAGTACCTGATTAACAAATTGATTCATAATAATATCTACAACCTTGGTTTGCATATGAATTTGATGGGCATAAAAAAAGTCAAAAGAACAAAAAGATTCAGAAGCTATTGTTACCAGCCAATGCCATCCTCGGACACCTGCAGTATTCTTGACAACAGCATGTAAACCAATAAGGAAAGACTTAGTCCTATTATTTCCTGTTATGATGACTTTGGTGTTCTTTGGCAACCCTGAGGCTCCCCCTTCCTCTTCCCCAGATAGCAGAGCATCCTCCATTATTGTTGTGCATGCAACTTTACCAGATTTTTCTTTTCTATCAACCGAAAGGAAAAATAACTGTACTCCACCAGATGTATGTCGATGAATGTGTTGGGACAATCTTCTTTTTCTTTACCCAAATAAATGGAGGAGGACAGCTACTGACACCAAAGGTGATTGAATGATTAGACATTTGCCAATCTTGCGATGACAAGTGGACGTTTCCACTTTGCCAAACCTAAAAATTGATCTCTAACACGTGGCGTAATGCTTTTATTTTTATTTTCGAAATCTGTAGGATCCTAAGCTCTTAACAAGTTCTAATTGATGCATACACGAAGGGAGACATTTGAACAGGCTACAACCGGCAAAACAGCATCACATGCTAAAATGATAGCAAAAAAGGGAAAGATTAAGACTCTAAAACATGGTGAAAGAGGATTATTTATTGTTGTATCATTTGGGTGTACAGCAGTATTAGAAAATCCTTGGATTGCTCTTCATTTTCAGTTGAGATTTAAGTATGCAATTTTATTGTATTTTTTAATTGACCTGTCCTCTCCCGTTAATAATTACTCAATTAGTATTAATATTTGCTAAATAAAATTGACAATGGCATAAGAATCTATTAAAGAATGAGAAAAATTAATGTTATTAAAAAATTATGTGAAAAAATAATTTAAAGGGTCAACTAATTTATTTTCAAGAGTTCGACATTTGTTTGCTTTTTCACTTATAAGGATCTTAAGTTCTCATGAATTCTAACCAAGAATAGAGAAGACATTTCAAGGAAGCTAGAACATTACAAGTAATATTAAAAGAAAATAAATAGAATGAAATATTAAACAACAAATTATTTTAAAGAATATTAATTATTATTTTCTTTTTGAATTAAAAAGCAGCATAACAAGGGTGTTGATCCTTACAATTCAACAATTAGGTGGGTGTACCATTGGGTTAATTAGTTTGAAAACATAGTTGCACTAACATTGGATACACATTTATAGTTGAAAAGCAGTCGAAATACAATAGTCAATTAACACTCAACCAGACAATTAGAAGACAAAGGATAGCAGCAACACAAAGGAACCCTAGATTTCAGCCTCTGGATCGTATTTAGCACAACTCAGCATTCGGTGTCAATCCCTTCTAAGAAAGTCGGGCAATTCCTTGTTCCCATCTTCATCCTCATCTTAGGGATTTCGTTGAAGAAGGCACAAAGTCATTGTAGCACTATACATCTCTCTGGTGCCAAACTTTGTCACTCCCTTCACTTCTTCTATTTCGGGAATCTTCCCCATTAAGAAATCGACTTTCTTCTTGAGGGTACAAACCTACTCAATTAGCACCAAGCATCCTAAGCATCCATTGAAGGTTGACATAGTCTCATGCAAGTCGTTATCTTTTCCCTTTGTCTCCTTAAAGTTGTTAGAGACATGGGTGATACTATCATCACTGCTTGTAACCCTTTTCCTCAATATCAGCTCATTTAACGTTCTTTGTCTTCCATTTAACAACACCTTTTGTACTCGAGTTTATTGCAAAGTTATTATTCAACCCCATTGGGGTCTTATCCTTTTGGGTGGGCCCTTTCTCATCCTAGTCCTTCCTCCAGCTGGAAAAATTGCTAATCAACTTCTACATATGAGTCATCGATGCCTTATCCTTACTCAGCCCACCATTCTCAATCAGCATTCTCCTTTTACCCTTTCCTAACAATATGTTTGTGTTCTCAGGGGTGTTTTTGTCCTTTCTAAGTCTGTTCATTCTAACATTGTCTCAGTTTCTTTGCTAAATATTATTCAAACCATGTCCAACACTCACAAAAGTCATTGTTGTTACTAGAAAGACTATCCATTTTAGGATAGGTTTGGGCGGCAAAGGGGCAATTCAAATTTTGCACAGCCACGACCTCAGCAGTCTTCATGAGAGGTACCAAGTACCTGAGATAAGGGCATCGAGTACTAAAAGTTTATTCCTCTTGATTTTTAGTCTTTTGTAACACCTACCCATTCAAATCCTTATGAGTGATATTAATTTCCTTAATGGTCATACATTTGTCCATTCAAATGACAAGTATGGTGCTCATTATTTCATAAAGCCTTTACCACCCCTGACTATTATAAAGGAAACTTTAACACATCTCTCTAACAATCCCATAGAAATTAAGTGTTAGATTCTATGTCCCTCCTAATGAGGGCTTTTATATCTGAGGGAACATTTTCCTCATTTCTCCAGTATCTAATATCGTTAGTATCCAGACCAAGGGAAGCCATTACATCTACCACTTTGTTATCTTTCTTATAAGAATGCTTGATTTCAAACCCATATAAATCCTGAATGAATTTTCATATATCCACCAATATACCCTCAATGGACCATCCAAATCTTGCTTCCCCTTTAACAAGATTTGTGATTAACTTAGAATCACCTTCAATCATTAGTATTTAAACTCCAATCGAGAGGGAAATTTTGATGCCTCAAAGAAGGCTCATTCTCTCTACCTGATTATTGGTAAACCCATTCAAATTTCCTATTAAATAATATAAAATGGAGGCGTGGGGTAAATAGGTAGATTCACACCTCCATTTTCATAATTGCATATTCGGAAGGAAGATTCCCCACTAGGCTCAAGAGGAGACTCAAGCGTTGAATGAGACAGTGATCCTTCACTAAATATGGAATTAATGAAAATGGAAATGATAGGGAAAATGTAATGTAGGTGACAAGATAGACAAGTAGCTGAAAAACTAGAAAAAACTAATACAGATTGACAGAGAGATGAAATGTACATAATCAGAAACCAAAAGGCATATCTAACCTATAGGTGGAACTGAGCACAAAAAGTAGGGTAAGGATCATTTCAAACATTCTATACCTGGGAAAATAATGTTTCAAATGTTTTGTTCCTGGTGTTTTTGCCTGAAACTTTCAGGGATCCTCTGACAATTCCCAGTCTTCCTGGATTTTGTCTGACAACTCTGTAACATGTTCCTATACACAAAAAAATAGGGAAAAGGTTGGGTAATAGGGTTTTTCCTTGGTCAAACCCTTGTTTAGGAATCAGCCTTGAAAATAAAATGAAATTGCATAAAGGAAAGTATGTGAAAAGGTAAATGCTTGATTCATCTTGCATAAACCCTCATTGACGGACATACAAATCGCTCATACCCATGAAGATGCTTGAATGTTATTGAAATCAAGGGATTGACCTTGAAATGTTGAATAGAAATCAAGGATGCCTTCACAAATGCATTGAACTATGAATGCTACTCCTAGATCTTCAATGTAGATATGCTTGATAATCACTTGCAATGAAAGGGAATGAATGTAGATGGAAGGAAGGGTCTTCTTGCTTGATTGAGAATTCCTCTACTTGACCATCATGGGAGAGAAACTTTCTTTAAATGGAGAATATTTTTGTTGACTTTAATGGACTTGAAGAATTGGAGACTTGGAGAAACTTGATCTTGGATGTTTGCCTTCAAATCTTGAATCCAATTGCTCAAATGCACTTGAAAACTTGATAGCTTGATTGCTTGATAATAATCATGGATGTCAAAATGAGGAGATTCATGGTGTTTATGTACCTAATCCCACATTTTTGGATTAAAAAATAATCCAGATCAACCACATGATCAAATTCCCTACTAAAACCCTAACATAGGGCCTCGAGTCAAGTTTGGGCCAAAACAAGTGGGGACATAACATTTGAAACATTTTGTACCCTAGAGAATGGGTCCAAAATTGGACTATGTGTTAGGATGGGTGAAAAGATGTGGGAGATAAAAGGACAGGTTTCCAAGATCAAGCATAATAGACATTTGGACCTCGAAATCACCAAAATAATGGTCTAATAGGTCCTAATAAAGCACCCAATTACGGGTGCTAACTTTTTAGGAAAGTACATTTAACCCCCACTTTAGCGGGAGTATTAGATAAACTCATGCTTATTGTAAAGTATATCATGCATAAGAATAATCTTATCAAGGTCAAGGAGACCAAAAAACATCAAGCCACAAAGTGACTTAAGTCCTCGTCGAATCCAAAACGAAGATAAAAGAGGCATCACTCAAAAGAGAAAGAAGAGAGAGAACAAAGAGAGAGGTGTGACCACTAGCCTAGTAATATATTGTCTTACTATGGATCATGCAAACATAAAGTGTGGCAATAAATGACATTGATAGTATAGGAAGTTGTGTTATTCTAGTCAACCCATCAAAGGGGATCAATCCTTAAGGATAGCATTGTCTCAGTTAAGGGATCCAAAAACATAATTAGGCCTAAGTAAAGCATTCTCTCCAAAGAGATCAAGGAAAGGAATATCAATCCTTAAGGAACGCATTATCTCTATTAAGGGATCTAGAAAAGGAGGATTGGTCCTTAAGGAAAGCATTGCCTCCATTAAGGGATCCAATGAATAATGCATAGGAGCATGAAAATGAAAAGATGAATACAAGGAAAGCATTGTCTCCTTATCCATCTACAAGAGGTATTGCATTGAATCATTGTGTGTATATGTGTGTGTGTGCAAAATGTGAAATAAGGAGTGAAGTGTATGCCCCTCTGTTAAAGCGATTGCAAATTCCTTAACGAGAGCAATAGCTTTAACAAAGCATATATGCACCCACAATAAAGGTTTCCACTTTGAGATGCCCCAAGAAAGGACAAACCAAGGGAAACGAAATACATGACAAAGGAAAATGAAGAGATCTACTAACTTAGGGGTCAACATGATCAAAATGATACTATCATCATCCCCCGGGGGTAGTAGAAATGAAAGAATGACACGTAAGAGTCACAAAGAAGAGTCTTTTAGGCCGACATCATGGAGACCAAAAAGAATGGGAAACTGCCATTTTGCATCATCCCCAATCAGACAACAAAAATGAACATTTAAAAACAATGGCACATGTATGACATAATATGTAACAACATATAGAAAAAGTGAGATACAAATAGAGGAATGTCACAACAGATCGATTCCTTTATCACCTTGCACCTCTGGAGCAACAAGGATCACCTAAGGAAATCTAAACAAAACATATAACAAGAAGCACATCATGGAGGAAGCATATTACAACAAGAAAACACAAAGAATGCACCGCACAAGAGGATCTAGTCAAGCATATCACCTACCCCCCCCATCTTGGTCTGTAATGTTTAGGGAAGGTGGGAAACATGCAAGAGGAGAAAAATCAAGAACAATAGATGAAACAATAGATAGTTCCAAATAAGGCCCATGTTATGAAGATAGGTCACTTTGTTCATGATGCAAGAGCATCCTAGGGAAGTTGGCAATCCTATGTCGACCAAAAATATGTTTAAGTTTTGTTTGGTGCTTGGTAGGTGAGTTGGCAGAGCTCAGTGGAGTGTGGTTGTTCTTAATCATTTTAGTGCTCTGTTCTTGATGGAAGGAGTATTTTGCTTCACCAAATGAACTCGGTGTCTATTGGTAGCGCTGATTCCTCAAATGGGCTCGATGGTTTTATTTTTGGTTGGCTTCACCGATGGGGTCTCAGTGGTTTTTCGTAGCGGCTTGATGATTTTCACCAAATGGTCTCTGTGCTTGGTAGTCTTTCTCACCAAGTTGGTTTTCGGACATTGGATCTTCTATCTGAAATATGCATTTAATTTTCATAGTGTAATTAATGTTGGGGTCTCTCATTGGGATGCGTTTGGACCTGAATCTAGTTCTTTGTTGTTTCCTATGTTGGATCTTTAGGATCTTTGGTGTCGACCTCTTTTGTGGTCCCTTGTATATATTTAGTTTATGTTCTTAGATTTGGGTAGCAGTTCTTAAGTAGAGAGGAGATATAAGATTTGGATCTCAGGTCTGTCACCTCACATGTATGAATATTATTCTGTAAAGATTTGAATGTATATGGCCATAATTAAGAGGGCCTTACATCCCAACATGTATGATGTTTGATGAAATAATAAGAATATTCTGCTTTCTTTCTCTCCCTTTCTATGTTGTTGCTTCCGAGTTGTTCTACAAGTTGGTTTGGTTAGCTGGGAGTGCCTTGCGCTCTGGTTTCTCTTACCCTCCTTGCGTCAAGTGGAATCAGAGATGGTTCATTATTAGGGTGAGGTTGATCTGGTTGGTCTGAGTGAAGGTGGCATATATGTGTTCCTAAACTTGTGAAACCTGCTTGACTGTTTGTGCGAGGTAGAAGGTTGTGATCTGACTTGTAGATAGTTCAGAGGTTGTCACAAAGTAGTCAATTAGGATTTGTTGCAGAGGGTTTTCAAATATCTTGGAAGATGCCTCTGAGAAGATTGGACCCTAGGGCGATTGCATATCTCTTTGATGAGGTAGAATCAAAAGTGACAGAAAGGTTTAGATTTGAGATAGCGGCGATGAAGAATGAGATGGTATAGATAAAATCATGAGGGCTATTACTGGTTTGTAGAGGAACCCTATAATAGAGGATGGCTATGAGGAAGTTGTCAAAGATTTTGAAGCTGCTACCGAAGGTTCTAGGTATATTAGAGATGACAAAGTTGATCGATTGGAAAGATCTATGGCTTGGTTGAATAAAAGTCATAGGATGGAATTTTCTAATTTTTCAGGTACATTGAACCCCGAAGACCTGATTGATTGGATCAGTGAATTAGAAGACTAATTTGAGTTGGAAGATATTAGAGATCCTCTTAGAGTGAGGTTAGCACAAACTAAATTGAAAGGACATGTTGCCTAATGGTGGAAAGTTGATAGAAGACAATAGTAAGTGGGTAAGACAGAATTTGTAAGATTTCTTGATGGCTTGTTAGCACAACTTTAGATATGGTTTCTTCAACTTAGCTGTAGGGTAGGTTGGTGAAGTTGGATCCTATGAGATCTTGTTGAATTTGTTGATTTATTGGCCATAATCGGGAAGACCTTACAACCCTACATGTTGCGTGTAATTGAGTTCAAAGATAATATAAGTTGATATAATTTGTTATATCTGTTATTATTGTGTTTCCACTGTTGTTATTGTTGTTGGCTACAAGTTTGGATAGTCATTTATTGGATCCTCCGAGCTTCATTGCATCAGTTCATCACTAGGACTAAGAGATAATCATTTTTCAAATCTAGTTGCTAAATCATGATTAATTTTAATAAGCTTATACATATCATTAGAATCAATATCATGAATATCATTATTAGTTTCACCAGGAAGACTGAAGGCATCATCATCAAGAGTATCGTCTTCATCCAAATTGATTGTAATAGAATCTAAGTTACAAATAGAATTATCATGTTTGTGTTACGCACCAAATTTTAACCCTACTAAACTCAAGAGTCTAATTATATGGTATAACATGGGATTCACTTCTAGGTTGTGGGACCTTGCAAAACTTGAATTGGAACCTCCAGATTCTAGGTTAGTTCCTCTTGGATAACCACCTATTTTACTCTAAGAACTTGAAAAAAAAACTTGGGAGGAAAAGGGAAGAAGGAAACTGAAGGACAATAAAGAAA
>MU224455.1:203656-215663 GCA_018584345.1 Thuja plicata
ATACTCACCACAGTAATGAAAACTATGCCATGTATTGTAATCCCAATTGTGAGTATTGCCTTTTCTTGGTGATTTCTCTTGTACCTTTGATGTCCATTGTTGTTTACCTTTAGATCTGCAATCTTCTACTCTATGACTATATTTGTGATAGTTATAACAATTAACATTGAATCTAGGTGTTTTGCTTGCCTTTGCCTTACATTCATGTGCTTGATGTCCAAACTTATTACAGTTAAAGTAGTAACTATTAAAGTTAGTTTTTAGATTGGACTTACCATTTTTGCTTCGGCAAATGTTTGTTGTATGACCTGGTTTCCCATAGTGGTGACAAATAGGTTTGTTGTTTCTCGGCTTTGCAGTCTTTCTTTCACCCGTCTTAGATGATTCTCCATCTTCAGTGGTTGTATGTTGTCTAGTGTGACCTAATCCATAAGAATATTTAGGTCTTCTTGATGCTTCCACCAGTTGTTCAAAGTAGCTCATGGCTACACTCAAATCATTCACTCTGTTATTAAGTTCTTTCTCAGATCTCAATTCATCTTTCAATTGACTGTTCTCAGATCTAAGATTAAAAATTTCCAAGTCTTTCCTACTTATCTCTTGATTTGCAAGTAGTAGTTGATTTTCCATGTCCACTTGATTGACTATCATTGTTTGCACATCATGTGTTCTTTCATCAATTTTGGTAGCCAGCATTCTCTTGTCTTCTTCTTCCATAGCCTTGTCATCTTCGGCTTTCTTTTTCTATTCAACAACTTCACACATTCTTATTGATTGGGCTTCTTGTTCCTTTTTCAAGTTTTTGACTTCTTCACATAGTGCACTATTTTTTTTCCAGTAGATCTGCTATTGCTGCACCGCTCTCAGTAGAATCTCCATTCTAAAATAGATTTGTGGTGTCCTCTTCCTGATAATGAGTGTCATTCATCTACTTGGCCAGATCTTTCCTTGTAGCCAAGGACTTCTTTAATTCTTGTCTTGCAGACTCAAGCTATTGTAGTGCTAGCTGAATATCAATCTTTTGATTCTCAATGACTTTTCCCATCTTGTAGATCTCCATTTCAAGATTTGTATTCTCAAGCTGATTATAACCTTTTAGAGAACTTTGCTATGATACCAATTGTTGGAAATACAATAACATGCAAGGAAGATACTAAGAGGGGGGGGGGGGGGGGGAATTAGATNGGGGGGGGGGTGAATTAGATCTTCAAAATTAAACACTTAAAACAAACTGATCCACATTAATACATAAATGAATCTAATGTAATCTCAGATAGTATCCACACCATGAAATAAGTAACACATAACACAATAACTTGGTAACCCAGAAACCCAAATAGGTAAAACTAGGGTGGGGATGACACCCACAAAATTCTCCACTACTGCAGTAATAAAGTGTACCAATTAAGGTTACAATCTTTGATTACAAAATGTAATCTACCCTATGAAAGGTCTACCTGGTTAAGAGCTTCAAATCATTACAATCTACCCTGTTAAAGGATTTCAACTCACAATAAAGTAAGCACTCTGGTAGGAGATAAAGAAAGGTCTGTTAGAACCACTCTGTCAAGAGATTTTCACCTGATACAATTATTAGAATGTCTCAAGTATTGATCCTTCGTTATGCACTCTGATGCTAATGACAAATATCCTCTTTCTAGTACCTTCTATGATCTCATAATCTGATATAATCTTTACTCTGCTATTCACTGTGTTCTTGCTCTACTTGATCTCTGCTTCTTAACAAAATAACCCTCTGTGTATTTCACTTCTAAAAAATACAGTCGCCACACACCACATACATACAAAATAGGGTTCAAAAGCAATCTAATATACCTATTTAGATCTGATAGCCAGATCTAGATCAACGATCAAGATCTGATATCCATGCCTTAATGGTGAAACAATTAATGCTTACAATAAGTCAAGCACAGGATAAAACAATTAAATTCATAACTAACTCCATATGAGAATATTAAATGCATACTTTAGTCAGCCCAAAAAGCTTATACAAGTTGGCCAGATCACTTATCCTTGAATTTTGTAGCATACCAGACATGTATATAAAAACTATCCTGCTTGGCACTTGACTACCTGTTGCTCGACACTTAATATCCATGTATCCTTCTTGGCTCAGAAATGTAACTTGGCTCGACAATGTAACTAGGCAAACTGAAAAACATCTCAGCAATGTTGCTTGGCCTTGCATAGTTTTAGCTCAGCCACAGTGATAGCCAACTAAAACTGCCTAGGTGAATGACTAAGTGTTGGTCACTAATCATCAACAAATATTAGAGATTAACAATAATGATTGGTTCTTCGATTTCATCCTTTATACCTGACAACAACTGTTTGAACCATATGATATTTGAACAATTTACTATTGCAATAACATACTCTGCCTCTACTACAGATTGATAAACGTGATTCTATTTCTTACTGGTCCAAGAGACTAACCTCTTTTGAAGAAATAACGCTCCACCACTAGTGCTCTTTCTGTCATCAACACTACCTGCCCAATCAGCATCAGTAAAAGTCTTCAAATAAAAGTTTCCTCCTTTCTTATACCATAATCCATAATCTTCAGTGCCTTTAAGATATCTTAGAATCCTTTTGATAGCCATCAAATGATTCTCTCTAGGATTAGCTGAAAACCTTGCAACAATACCAACTGCTAATGTAATATCAGGTCTAGTGTGAACAACATATTGAAGTTTACCAATCATGGATTTGTAGGTAGTTTGATTTACGTCCTTTGAGTCATCATCCTTAGACAACTTTTTTCCAGTAGACATAGGTGTCCCAACTGGTTTGGAATCTTCCATTCCAAATTTCTTCAGTATCTCTTTGATGTATTTAGACTGAGTAATGTAGATACCATCCTTCATCTGATGAACTGGTAAACCAACAAAGAATTTGATTTCTCCAAACATAAACATTTCAAATTCCTTACTCATAGCTTCGGAGAATACTTTGCATAAATTGTCATATCTAGTAAATAGTATATCGTCAACAAATATCTCTGCTAATAGCTTCTTTTTCTGAGGTCCTTCTTTGATGTACAAGCTACTATTGTCATTAGTTATCTAAAATACAATACTTACTAGGTAACCACGCAATCTTTCATACCAAGCTCTAGGAGCTTGCTTCAGTCCATACAAGGCTTTGTGCAATTTGCAAACCATATTCCTTTTGTTAGGATCAACAAAACCTTCAGGTTGCTCAATATAGACTTCCTCTTCTAGAATTCCATTTAAGAATGCAAATTTTACATACATTTGGTATACTTTGAATCCTTTATGTGCTGCATATTCCAGAAGAGTTTTGACTCCTTCAAGTCTTGGAATATGAGCAAAAGGTTCTCCATAATCAATACCCTCTTCTTGAGCATATCCTTTACACAATAATCTTGCCTTGTTTCTAGAAACTTCACCTTTTTCATTTATCTTGTTTCTGAAAACCCACTTAGTACCAATCACATTCTTGTCTTTTGGTCTAGGTACAAGAGTCCAGGTTTTGTTATTTTTTATCTGCTCAATTTATTCATTCATGGCTAGTATCCATCTTTCATCGTTCAACACATCTTTAATGGATCTAGGTTCAATTTCACTAAGAAAACATGTACCTTTAAGTTTGTTCCTTGTCATTATACCTTCTGTCTGATCTCCAATTATTTTCTTAGGTGCATGATGCTTTCTGACATATTTGGAAAGTACAGGTTCCTTCCTCTTTGATTCTAGGCTTGCTCCACTTGGTTAACCATGCTCAAACATTATGTTCTTCTCTTCCAACTGAGACTCAAGTTCCACTATCTAGGACTCGGGTGCCTCTTTCTATGACTTAGTTCCCTCTATCTGCAAGTCGGTTCCCTCTGTCTATGATTTGGTTCCCTCTATCTGTGACTCGGTTCCCTCTATCCGTGACTCAATTTCTTCTATCCAAGACTTAGTTCCCTCTATTTGTGACTCGATTTCAATAGTTAGAAACTCGGGTTGCAACAAGGTTTGTGCTAATGAATTCAGTGGTTGACATGGTTGTTGTCCAATCACCATTGCCTATGTCTTAGGCATAGTATTAGGTTCATAATACACAAAGTTTCTGTATTCCTCAGGCTCTTTACTTCTTTGTTCTTCACTACTCTCTGCAAACTCATCAATCTTTACATGTACACTTTCTATGACTTTATGAGTAGCAAGATTCAAACATTTATATGCTTTGCTTTTATAGGAGTAGCCTAGGAATCTACCTTCATCACCTTTTACATCAAATTTTCCATTTCTTTCTTCCTTCAAGATGTAACATTTACTTCCAAATACTTTGAAATAAAAAATGTTGGGTTTATAGCCATATCATAATTCAAAAGGTGTCTGCTCAGTACTTGATGCAGGAGAATCTTGGGTCATTGGAAATCCTACTTAACCAAAAAGATGTTTACTTTTGCTTTGTAGTTTGTCTTTTGTTGCTCAGGTATGCTTTACTGAAGGATTTTGGTGATCTCTTTACCAATGAGTTTTCTGATGCTTGGGTATGCTTTTACCAACAAATTGTGGTGACCTCTTTACTGACGGGTTGTTTGATGCTCGGGTATGTCTTACCGATGGTTGCTAATTTTTGGTGATCATCTTCCCGAGATGTTTTATCCTGATCTGGCTGACTTCTACATTTAATTTTCATTGCTGAATTAATGTGGGGTCTCTCATTGGGATATGTGTGGACCAATCTGGGTCTCTATTATGGATTTGTGCACTGACCTCTATTGGTGGACTCTTGTATATATTTGCTTCTATGTTCTTAGTTTAGGCAGTTGGGAAGTAGCAATGCTAGACTAAGATTTGAATTATCTGTAAGTAGGTTTGTGACCTTGGATGTAGGAAGATCATTTTATAATTCATTGAATATATATGGCCCAAAATAGGAAGGCCTTACAACCTGACATGTAATGAGTTTGATAGATTAATGATAAAGGATTCTGTTGTTTCTTCTCTCATTGTATTATTTGGCTTCCACATTGGTTCTACAAGGTGGTTTGGTAGTTGGGAGTGCAATTGGCCCCTTATCCCTACCCTCCTTGCATCAGGTGGTATCAGAGCATTAGTGAGATATAATTTCCTTCTTGTAAACCCTAACCCTAGTTGGTATTGTTGTGGGGTAGAAAATTGTGACCTGACCTACAATTACAAAGGGATTCAAGATGGTTCATGGGAGAGGAAATGTTGATCTAGGTCTAGTTGATATGCTTGGATAGATAGTTGCAAGATTGGAAGATGTTGAGACAACCCACTATAGAGGAAGACATCTTGAGGATGTTAGTGATGATGAAATTGAAGAGGTTCAAGGTGAAGCTACACCTACACCTATGATGAATCAGGAAGAAGAGAAATTCTTGAGAGCTTTGACAAGTTTGAAGTCCACACCTCAGTTTAATCCTCCTGATTATAGTGAAAAATTGGATTCTGGCGAATTGATTGACTAGATAACTGAGATGGAAAAGTATTTTTAATATGAGAATGTGGTAGAGGATAAGAAGGTAAATATTGCAAGCACAAAGTTGAAAGGACATGCATACTTATGGTGGGAACATCTACAATTGGATCAGAAGAAGAAAGGTAAAGATAAAATCAAGGTATGGGACAAGATGGTAAACAAATTAAAAGGAAAGTTTCTACCTTGTGATTATCAGATTAACCTAATATGATGAATGCAAAGTTTGAAGTAGAAAGAAAAATCAGTGAAGGACTATACTAAGGAATTCTACATAGTGGACATCAGATCTAGACATGTTGAAGATGAAGTGGAAAGAGTAGCAAGATACTTGAATGGATTGAGAAGTTCTATACAGGATGAAATTAGTTTGGTCAAGATGGAAAGAATTGAGGAGGCATATCAATTTTCCCTAAAAGATGAGGAGAAGTTGAACTAAAGATATGAACAAAGATAAAGAGGTAGAGGTGGTAGATTACCTAGAGGAAGAGGTAGATCTCATGGTGAAAATAGTAGATTTGAACTAGACAAGTCAATTTCAGACACATAGCAAGACAAAGGAAAGACTGAATGGAAAGGTGGAAATTCATACCAAGGAAGAGGAAATTACTCCAGAGGTGGATATAGCAGAAAAGGATTCCAAGTAACTTGTTAAAATTGTGGTGAAGAAGGACATAAATCCTTTGAATGTACACATGCAAGCAAGAAAGGTAGTAGTAGCAGAAATGCATTGGTACAAGAGGAGTCACCAAATGAAGCTGAGAAGGAAGGAAATTTCATGATCTGAAGGATACTATGGAGTGAAATAGATAAGAAAGATCATGTTGGGAAAAGTTTGTTCAAGACCAGATGTAGAGTTCTAGACAAATTTTGGAAGGTGATTGTTGACAGTGGAAGCTTTGAGAATCTGGAATTTGAGGAAATGGTTGAAAATTTGTTGTTGGAGAGGATGAAACATCTGAAGCCCTATCAGATCTCATGGATCAAGGATGATCATACATTAATGGCGAGTGAACAATGTTTTTTGAATCTGAATATTTGGAAAGTATGATGATAAGGTGTTGTGTGATATTATGCCTATGGATTGTTGTCATATTTTGTTGGGTAGACCTTGAGAATATGATAGACATGCTATACATGATGGAAGATTGAATATATATTCTATTTGGGTTGATGGTAATAAGCAAGTTTTGTTACCTTTGGTTGAAGAATATATTGGTGAGATATGTACATCTATGAAATTTTGTTTGATGGAAGGTAGATAGTTTGTTAAGGACTTGAAAAGAAATGATATCTACTATGTATTTATTCCTAACAAACCAAGTAAGAATATATAATATGATATTCCTATAGAAGTTGGAAAGTTACTCACTAAGTACAAGTAGATAATTATAGATAATGTACCTGATGGTTTTCCACTAATGAGAGATATCAGTCATTGTATGGATCCGATTCCTAAAGCCAGTTTACCAAACAAAGCATCACATAGGTTAACACCTACCAAAAATGAAGACCTTAACTAACAAGCTCATGAATTGTTGAACAAAGGTTTGATCTGAGAGAGTTTGAGTCCATGTGTCATACCTACTATATTGGAACCTAAGAAGAATGGAGAATGGAGAATGTGCACTAATTCCAGAGAAACTAACAAAATCACAGTGAAGTATAGGTTTCCTATATGTTGGTAAATAGATTGTTCTTTTATGCTTTAATTCAAGAATACCCAAATATTTAAGAACAATTGAATACAACAATTGGGAAATTGTGACTAAACAACTAATTTCCCTCTGAATTTGAAGGTACAAATCCCTTAAGTAAATGATCTTCAATGAATATTGATTCTTTCTATTCTAACAGAGGTATGTTCTTGACCCTAGAATAGAAGAGGTAAACCAAGCTAAATCTAGACAGGAAATAGCTCGGGCAAGGTAAATTCAAGTCTAACTTTAGCCAATTTCAAGACTTCATCAATCATATGACTCCTTAAAACTGGTAATGCAATAACTGATAATGAAAATGCAAATGCAAGACTTAGAGATTTAATGATATAGTAATGAAACAATCTATTTCACAGGGACATCTCCCAGATTTTAGAATGACATTAGATTTCCCCCTAATTAACTGTATCAAATCATAATACAAAATTCTGGTTCAACCACAAACTATAAATCTAATTTCAAAGAAACATTCAAATTTAATAGATAGATAAATGCAATGCAGTGGAACAGTTAAAGAAATGGCAATCAAACATACAAATTTGACTCAGCAAAATGCTATCTTTCACATGAAAATTTAGCTGACCTTTTCATTGATTTGGAAAATAGTACATGTAGGGTTGTAGAGTTGGACCGTTATAAAAGGGTAATTGAAATGGTTCCACTTCTCCAATTAGAAATGATAAACAAGGTTTATCCGTTACAATACTATCAAAATTTATTATAAGAGGGAATCTATCTAAGCTTCGGTTTACTTCCCCTTGTCTAATTTAGCCCTATAGGCAGTGAAAGCTGTAATGATTGGGATGAGCTCTTCATGCCTATGGATATGGACATTAGTATATCTAATGAGCCACCTGGAATGTTCTTTGGCTAGGCTCTTGATTGCATCCATATGATCTTTCAGCTCTTCCATGGCTTTAAAGATGCATTCGCTCAATTGCTGGAGTTCTGGCACCTTGTCCAAATGGGTGGAAGACTATTCTCCTAGGCTATGCACATAATTAGAAAATGATTTCAGCATACTAGCCAATCTGATCATTTCTTTGCTCTGACTGCTTGTCTATGATTCTGTGTGTAGACCTTGAAGGAGTTTAAAATCTTTACTTTGCTCCTCCTTGATCTTGACATTTGTTTGTTGCAACCCGTTTCAGCTTGGATGATCATCTTGATCTTAAATTCCAAACTTTGAAGCCATTAGGTCAAAGGCTCATCTCCTTTCTATAATATCTTGGCCTTTAGTGCCTCCTTGGTCTTCATTTTGACCACAATGTGAAACATTACTATGCATTTTTGACATCTCACTCTCTCTGATGCAAGAGTCTACAGATTATTGTCAATATTATTCCTCTCTATTTCCAGCCTTAGGAGAGCATAACCTAGTTTCTCAATAACTACCAGTCCCTCATATTCGAGCCTCTCAATCCACCTCTTTCTGATCTACCCAAAGTGTCTATCCTCTTGTAACTTGGATAGGATGGTTTGGTTCTCCATAGCATTGGGATCAAAAGTGGTTTGTTTACCGGGAATACTTGCTATCAGAGTGATGAGCTGTCTGATGAAATTAGTCAGCTTAACTACTTTTGCTTTAAGTTGAACTTTAGTAGTTTTGAGCTCCTCGAGCTCTTCTTCTATTACCACATTGGTGGAATTCCACTAGTCTACCTTGGTTTCATTTTGAGCAAGCCCCATGTCAAACGACTGCAATTGAAAATCAGAGGCAGTCATATCTTCAATTCTCCCTTCCTTTTTAGGCTTGGCCACCTCCATAGTGAAATGCCATGTTTCAAGATCTTGACCCAGTGTAGAAATTGTATTCACTTTATTTGATTTTCCCACTATGGTGTTGGGTTTCAAGGCCCATGAGAGAGTATCTTTGCCAGAAGTCTCTTCCTCTGCTCTCTTCCTTTTATGCTCTAGAGTATATTCTATCCAGACTTCTGCACTAGTAACTTTGGAAGCAAAAACCAACTCTTCTATGAACAACTTCCTGATGAACAGAGGAGTAGCTTTAGGCCTGGAAGCAAATGGATTCACTGATGTTGGAGAAGAGGAGACCAATATAATGACTTGAGCAGCTTCTTGTTGCTTCTCAACCCTCTCATTTGATTCTGTGGCTGAGGTATTGGAGGTATCCTCACCCATCTCTACTACAATAAGGGACCCTTGTCTTAAAGTATCTTGAGTCTAAGGGACAACTTGTATATCTACAACAATAGCTTTAGCTGATTGCTCAGGTCCTGCACCTTTAGTAGGCTCTTCTATTGGCTTGGCCAGGTCTGTAGAAACTGCTTCTTTTATCGACCCAATGTTTGGAAGCGGGCCTTCTCCACATGTCTTCTTTGGTTGGACCTCTTTCTCAGGAGGTTCATCACCTCCACTGGTAGACTGAGATGAACATTTGGCCATAGTTGGGCTCATTACTGAAGTAGTTGCTGTAGTACTCAAAGTATCTTTTGGTGGAGTTCATTGAGAAGGAGGCTTCCTTTTTGACCTCTTTCTTCTTCCTGTAGTCCATTCAAGCCACTATTCTGTTCTTCTATAAATCCCACCCATTAAGGTTTCCAAGTCATTAATGAGCTTCCCTAGCATGGGCTCGAAGCTTATAGGGAGTGGCTTTTTTTTCTCCAAATATGTATTATCATACATATGTTGACCATCATCTTCCAACCCCTCCACTTCAATGTCAACTTTGAAATTTTTGATTTTTTCAATTGGTAACCTGGCGTAGAATCTTTCTGGGCTCTCTAATTCATCTTTGCAGTTCGCCCAGTAGCCTTCAATATCATCAACATGATGAATTGCATGACTTATTTGCAGGAAATCTTAGGAATAATTTACAGGATCATATTGCGGCCTCAAGACATCATATGTCTCCAACTGAAATCTCTTTGAGAATGTCTTCAAAAAATTCTTTTCCTTGGACCGGGATGCGCAACTGTAAGCTCCAATGGTCATTGAGAAATCATAGCACTTCTTTCTAGTATCAACACAGATTAGGTTCACTTGGAGTGCCTTCCTCATTACCTTGACTAGCATGATCATATCATCAGGATATCTGGGAAATTTCAAAGGGAAGTCATCAAATCCTGCAAGATGAATATATGAGAAATCCACAAATTGAATAAAAAATACCCAAACTGGCTAATAAAAGACATGGCTTTAGGAGAAAATCTCCTTTCTAGGAAACCTTGTAGCTCCTTGCACAGTGTCATTGTGAATGTATCATTAACTCTGAGATATTCAGCATAACTGTTATGTCATTGTAGACATGGGAAAAATTCATAGCTTTTAACATCATCTGGGAACTATTCTAATGTAGGAAGCCCTGGCCAAATTTGAATTACAGCTAATATATATAAGGAATGAAGACATGTAGAACTCATTTTGAAGCTTAGCTCTACTTAGGGCACTGGAGAAGTTTTTGCTTACCATAAGAGCCCAATCGATGAAATGGTGTTGAGAATAGATCACCTAGAATAAGAAGAAATGGTGTTCAACAAATTTTAGTGCATCACTCTCACCTCAGATCCTATGGAGAAGCACCAAGATGTCTCCAATTTTGGGCTTCAGATTCATGCCATATAATGTTTTGGGAAATTTTCCTTTGGTGCTCCTCGGCTCTTGAAACCATGACTTCATTATTTCCTTTTTCTATATTGCCTTCTTTTCTCCATATTCGGTAATTGCCTGACTATATGTCATTTCTGAATATTTAGCCTACTCTGGAATGCGTAGGGGGTTCTAGAAAAAATCTTGATCAATGGATAGAAGCACCGTGTCATTGGGTAGGAGGATTTGCTTGGTATCTAGATTATATCAAGCTATGTACTTTCAAACAAGCTAAGGAGCTTGGACGAAAATAGGAAAATTGAAACTTCTACTAACCTGCTCTCTTTAACTTCTCAGTGACAGGGTGCATCTAGTCTGTCTTCAATCTTCTCTAAAATTTCTTCATATCAAAGAACTTCAAGGAGGTATCTGTAATCTTATGCCAATCAGATGTGATTCCATTCATCCCATCGAATCCCATGAATCTAGTAGCCATACTTCAACTGATTATGACTTGAGAATGAAGTATATATCTAAGGAGTGCAAGAGAAATGAACAACTATTGCCAAGAACTTTAAATTTAGATAATTTTTCAAATAAATGGTAGCTCCTATCTGGAATAATTTTCTGATTTTATAACTTTTGAATTCTTACCTTTTAACAGCTGACTTCCCATGCCACACGAATGAAAAGACTAAGACATTAATGAAAAAGTTTGTTATGGAGTAAAATGACTTTATTTGAATTAATTACTTTACCCCTACAGACTGTTAAGAAACATCCTTTCACTTTAGTAAACATAACAGTAACTTTTTTGAGGCAACGAAAAATTAATTTTCCACTTCCCTTTCGGTAGAGAAATGCCTTTGGAGTGCTCTCTACTCAAAAATCTGCTAAGGGAGAAATTTAGCTCATTGAGATGCTAAAATGGAATGTCTTGATTTCATCAACTTTGTTTATGCCCTGGATCACTGATGAGATTGATTCTTATTTAAAGTTATTTCATAAAATTATTTGGCAGAAAACATACTTCATAGGTCGAAACCCACATGTTGGAGTAGTGGAGAAGTCATTGTCTACTTTTCCGCTAGTAAGCTTGCATCTTGAATTATTTTTTGTTCAATCATTCTTCTTGCCTGAAATAGATTTGATCTGAATGCTCAAAGCTTTCTTATTCCCAAATCTCTCATTTTAAACTTCCACTTACCTTTAATCCTTTAAATTTGTTAGTAATAACTGAGAGGGGGGGGGGGGGGGGG
>MU224455.1:231255-243189 GCA_018584345.1 Thuja plicata
TAAAGAAATGAATCATACACACATAACACATGAATTTTTAACGTGGAAACCCTGTTAAGGGAAAAACCACTGGGACCGGTACCCCAAATTTTCACTCTTCTGAAGTGAGCCTTGTTAGGAGCCAACCATGTTAAAGGTTACAAACACACTGTTAAGTGCGACCTTGTTAGAGGATTTTATACATAGAGGTTGTCACTTAGTATCAGACATCTATTTCTACCATCCTTGAAACAACCTCCTTCTTAGACCATCAATAGGTATCAGGCAAATCCAATGCTACTTTCATGAATCAAAATTTTTGGAACTCGTTGGGATGTACCTCAATATATAGAAGACTATTAAGTCCTTCTCTATTAAGATACTTGATGCTTCAATGGTTAAACTGAAACACTATGACCTGTTTCTAATGCAACTTTGAATTGCAAATTTTCAGATCTATTTAAATACATTACCTCTCTGATCAATGTATCAATTCAATTCTTTGTGCTCCACACTTTCTACTTTGTGATGCTGTGCTTCTCTGTTTGTTGGTGTCTGTAGAATTCTTTATCTCTCCTTCAACTTGATTGATTAGGACTCTATGAAGTAATTCTTCATTAGTTTCTCTTCAGCATCCTCTTTCTATTCCCTCCCCTTAATCCCCTTTTCATGTGATGTGAAAATGAATTAAGCTTGTCTCTTATATAGACATGATATTCACTATTTCTTGATTCTTGATTCTTGGCATGAAAAACAATCTAGCCAATTTGATTTAAAGCATAACTCCTAATTTATCTCGTAGTTATCTCCTTCCCAACTGTACAAATCTTCTTTAAATAAATTATTTAACTCTGGTTGAATAAAATAAAGAAAACAACCAGTTAAGTCTATCTTTAGCTCTTGCCAGCTAGATATTTTTTCATTTTCTGAACTCTCTATTCCGTCGGTCAAATCTTCAATTATTTGTTAGTGACAACTGACATTTCCATTGGCATGACTCCAGTTAGCTTTGGGATCTCTGTCCATCAAGCATCATTGGATTTTTACTCGTCAGACAACTTTGTTTCCAGCTCATCAGGCATCCTGTGGTTTTTCTTCATCGAGCAACATTGTCTTCTACTTGTCGGGTATCACCGTGACTTTTCTTCTTTGCCTTTACTGATGGTGTGCACTCCGTCGGTGTTATCAGTTACTTAGTGAATACTTGACTTTTATGCATTGTTGAAAACATAACCTTTGTTCCATTGATTCTCTGAAGTCCTTGGCATTATGTACATGACTGTACAAATGATATCAAGTTGACATCAATGAAAATACAAACCATTAACTTAACATTATCAAATATTCAATCGGTTACATGTCATCAAAATTCTGTTTATTGCAGAAAACGCACTTTGTAAGTGATTTTCCACCAAGGAGAAGCTCAGAACCAATTTTTCGCCAACACTGCAAAGGGTATGTTAAGGCAAAATACTTTGACTACATATAGAACCAATGTTAGAATCCTTTGAAACATGAACTTTACCAAATTTGGGAACTTAACCTACCTAATGAAACACGATTTTAGTTACAAATTCCCTCTGGCTCACAAAAGAGAAGGCAATTTAGGGAAATTTGATAAAGGCCTCCTAGCCTAAGAGGATAGATAGACTTAGACTCGGGACTTACATGAATATTTCAAGACCACTACTACACATTAAACATCCACTATGTCTGAAATATATGCAGACCAAAAGTGCGGCAATAAATAGCTCTAATTGGGGACTTGGACATTCACATGTCCAAGCAAGGAACCCAAATCTCTGGTTTCACAAAGCTCAACAAAAAGGTGGCTCAAAAAAAAACTAACATAAGATATGGAAAGGAAAACAGAAAGGAAACCTAACTAAAGAAAAAAAAAGTAGGAACTAAACGTAACTATTGTACAATACAGGGGTTACCTATTTTAAATTAAGATCTGATACAGCTTCAAGTCATGACCATTATATGTCAGGGGTAGTACTTCACCATCTAGATAGGTCAATTTAAAATAATTCCTCTCAAATTCTTGTTAGATCTTAAAGGGTCCTTTCCACAATATTTCAAAATTCCCATGCATACCTTTGGGTGCCCTGCGCTTGTCCCATAACAACACCATATCTCCCTCCATAAATTTCTGGGGTCTGCTCTTTTTATCAAACAAGTTCTTCACACAAATTTGATGTTGTGTGATATGATCTACCATTTTCTCTCTTTCTTCTTCAAGTTTTTTTAGGTATAGAATCCTCTTTTCTAAACCATCTTCATATATACCATCTTCTACTGTTGTTCTCAATTTGCAAGTCACCAGTTCTAGTGGCAATGGAAGACTAGCTTTGATCCCGTAGAAAATTTTGAAAGGGGATTCACCAATGGCTCTTTTAGGAGTCACTCTGTCTTCCCAAAGGGCTTCATATATTTTCTTGTGCCATGTTCTTTGGTTATCTGCTACAAGATTTTTCATGATGCTCACCAAATTTTTGTTACTGGACTCGGCCTGACCATTTCCTTGAGGGAAATAGTTGGATGAATGACTAATCATAATGCCATACTAAAAAAAAAATCAGTGATTTCCTGAGAAGAAAAGTAGGCGGCATTATCCATAACTAACTTAATAGGCACCCCAAACCTTACCAAGATGTTCTCTTTGATAAACTCACACACTACCTCCGAAGTAGTTTTCTTGGTTGCTTTTGCCTCCACCCATTTCATGAAGTAGTCAGTCAGAGTGATTATATAGGTATGGCCTACGCTAGACGTGGGATTTATAGGACCAATAAAATCAAGACCCCACTATTGAAAAGGACCTTCAAATATCACTGGTGTAAGGGGTAGTGCTACTAACTGTGGTTTACCAGTAAAGATTCTACATTTCTCACATCTCACTACCCAATGATATGCATCTCTAAATATTCCCGACTAGTAATAGCACTGTCTCAATATCTTGAATGTGGTAACTGATGAGGAGAAATGTCCACCACAAGCTTCATCATGAAACACCCTTAACATCTTCTCTTGTTGTTGTTTATCAATGCACCAGAGGAAAGTTCCATTTATAGATCTCTTATACAATCTATCTTCCCAAATTATATATTTAGAAGCTTTGAGTTTTAGATCTCTTCTTTGATTTGAAGTCAATCCTTCAGGACATTCATCGTATGTCAATAAATACATAATATTTTCAAACCAGGGATCTTGCATACTTACTGCTAGGACCAATTGTGTGTTTTCAGGGTCTTCGTCCACTTGGTTTTCTGCCATCACTTTACATAGTGCATTTCCTCTCACCAGCTTAGTGGGCTTGATTTCTATGTCATATTCTTGAGTCTTATCCACCCATGCTCCTCTGTTATTACATCCCATGTCCTACTGAGTCAATATGCTTTTTACAACAATGTCAGGCACATATACAAGAGAGTGAGAGTGTAGAATGTAGAATCTGAAATTATTTAAAGCTTTCACTACTATAAAAGCATGTTTTTTATTCTGAGAGTATCTCAGCTCATGATTTTTTACAGGTGTACTCATAAAAGCGATAGGAGCTTGAACTCCTTCCTAATTCTCTTGCATGAGGATGGCTAATAGAGTGTGTTCAGAAGGATAACAATAAATTATGAAATCCTTCTTGTAATCTAGATGACACAACACCGGGGCATTGGATATGGCATTCTTGATGATTTTGAAAGCTTTTTTACTAGATTCACTCCATTTGAAATTTACATTTCCTTTCATCATGTCCACTATGCATTTGGTAATCTCAAAAAAATCTGGAATGAACCTCTTGAGAAAGTTTACCTGACTAAAAAATGATTTCACTCCAATTTTGTTCACAGGTAAGCTTAATTGTTGGATTGCTCTCACCCTTTATGGATCAATTCTTATTCCTTCCTGGGAAACAATGTGACCTAGCAATTTCCCTTAAGTCACATAGAAAATTAACTTTTTGGGATTTAGTGAAATCTTGTCCTCTCTACACCTTTGCAATACTCTCCTTAAATCATTTATATGATCTACTATTTTTTTGGAAAACATAGTAAGATCATCCATATACATACCAATTATTTTATTCTTCATATCACTGAAAGAAAGGTCCATACCTCTCTGAAAGGTAGCTCCAACATTGATCAACCTAAATGGCATCTTGTGATATGCGAAAATGCCCCAAGGAGTAGTGAAATTTGTTTTATGCTGGTCTAATTTCTCCACTTCTATCTGGTTGTACCTCGAGAAGCCATCTAGTATAGACATCATCTCAGCTCTAGCTACGGTCTACAATAGATGATCCATGTTGGGAAGAGCATAATTGTCTTTCAAAGAGGACTGATTGAGATTCCTAAAGTCTACATAGATCCTTATTTCTCCATACTTCTTCCTCACAGGTACTATATTCGCCACCCACGTAGAGTGGTGGATAGGGTAGATAATCCTTGCTTTAAGCATTTTATCCTATTCCCTAAATATTGCATTAGCAACTTTGGGATTATAATTCATTTGTTTCTGCCTGAACGAGGCAGCCTCAGGTTTTAAGGGAATTTGGTGTTTGAATTTACCATTCATAAAGCTTTTCAGATCTTCATAACTCCCGGTGAAAACATCTTGGTATTCCAGGAAGAGTTTTCTAGGCCTCTTCCCTTTCTTCTTCAGTGGAACATTTCCCAATATTGATCATCTTGGGGTCCTTTTCACTTTTGATATTAATTCCTTCATACTCTCCAGTGGTAGGGCCTCTTTCAATTCTTCTCTTCTTGACAAAAGTATCATATTTGTTGAAGAGTTTTTCAAATGTAACTAAGTGGGGAGGGATGATATTGCCTTGTAACTAGATGACCTCTGACTTATCCTTCTTCATTTTTTCATGACAGTTTTCCTTATGATCACCAGGAGCATCTTTATGGAAGTTGCCACCACTCTCCAAAAAGAGGAGGCTCTTGTTATCTTCAAACACTTGCCAATCTTTTATATTATCAGGCATAGATGGTCGATATACAACCTCTACTTGGTACTTCTTATCCTTGAACTCTGGCTGAGGGAGGAGTAATGAGGCTGACACCACTAAAGAGTCCACCTTAGAATTCAATTCTCTCAGTACAAATTCAATAAAGAACCCATCTAATGCTTCTATTTCATCCCATACTCTATTCTTGTATTTTTTTAATTTGTGATTTTTTAAAGAGTATTGATTCTTGACTTGGTGCACGATTAACTCCATGTCACCTCAAGCTCTCAAGATTTTTACACCCTTCTCCCTTGCAGAAATAATTCCTAGCAGCAAGGCTTCATACTTGGTAGTATTCTTGGTGTTCCCAAACTCCAATTTATAAGCCATGGGCTCACATACTCCATCTGGTGATATTAAGACCAGATTTATGATGGTGTTTCCTCGACGGAAAACTAATCTTTTTCTTCCTAGAGTTTAGTTTCCTCGTCATGATCATCTATAAACAACATATAATTGCCAAATTCTAATTCCTAATATAGAATTTGGGCTTTAGGGTCATCAGATTTCAACACTGTAAACTTAGCTTTCTCTTCTAGGACCAGCTTTATATTTTTGTTACCCATTGGGATTAGAGCTTGAGATCAATCTAGCTTTATTTCCCCTCCTAGGTCTCTACAGAAACTCTTTCTTAGCAACAAACTATAACTGGCAGGTATATCATCAACAAGTATTGTTAACAACATTTTCTTCTTAGGATGTGTTGCTAGAGCCACTTGGGCATCTTTGATTTTCTTGACTAGGGGTACTTGTTTGGAATCCATAGAGTAACACCTACCATGGGATTTAGTGAGGGTAAGTCCCAAGGCTTTAACTACAGTCGATGGCATTACATTGTCTGAGGCTCCAGAGTCTATTATGCAATTGCTTACCTTGCAACCATTTATATACAATGACACATAGAATGGGTCAGGCTTTTGGCCTAGGAAAGTAGCCAGTATAGATGGCTCACCTTGCTCAATTGGGTATGCAAATATAGACTCATTTTCTATGGTAGTCATGGCATTTTGATTTACATTCTGATTCCCCTCTTTACAATAATCTACTATTTTTTGCAGTTCTATAGGATTAGACTTAAGATAGTCTATGGGGGAAATCTGAATTCTGGAATCCCTACAAAATTGAATAATGTCAAAAGATCCTTTCTCCTTACCTAGTTGTAGAATCCTTACTCCTTGATTGGCCTCCTTAGAATTGGAAGTAGATGCCTCATTATTCTTTGGTGGAGATGTGGAAGTGGGGCCTTTATCTTTCTGACTCTGGGTTAATACTATATAGGAGGTCCCATCTATGGTATCATAACATGTTGCTCCCTATTCTAAATCTGATTCATACTCTAAATATAAGTTTTCAGAGTCACCATGTGAATATGAATCTGGTTCAGCTCCGAACACTCCAGTATTCCATTCATTAGTCTGATGCATTTTCCAAGCATGAGCTACATCAGGAAAACTTTCTCTATCATGATCTATAGTTAAATGGAAGGCACACATGTTTCCCCTTTTAGGAGGAGCTTCTATATCTAACCTCTGTGGTAGAGCAGTCAACTGTAATGTCTTTCCTTTGACATTCCTCCCTTCATTGTTTCTTCCAGCCTGCTCTTGAAAGTTTCATTGATAGGGATTATTAAATCTAGGTAGCTGCCTCTTGAAGGTGATGAATTCATTGGATAATTTTTGAATCATCTCATCTGATGATGTGGTGTTACTAGTACCGGCTCTAGATTGTATCTCTCTTTTCCATTTTTCTGCCGATATCATGTGGTCTTCTAACTCCACCGCAGTCCTTTGGGCAAGGTCCAAAGTGGCTGGATTTGTTCTCCTCAGATCATAACTCATGGCAGGAGGCATAACACTTATGAATTTTTTTTTCAAATTCCCGACAGTAGGCCTGTTGGCTATTGCGATACGATTCACAAGCTTGTTGAATTTAGCCACAAAATCTCTCATACTAATAGAAGGCTCTTTCTTGATGGAGGTCAATTGTGTCAATAGTGCATGTTCATCTTCAATAGTTTTAAATCTTCTCTCAAAGGCAGCTCTCGTGGAGGCCCAATCCGTGATAGAGGAATTGGGTAAGTGGCAAAACCAATTAGCAACACCTTCAAAAAGGGTTTCAATGAATAATCTGACAGCCACATCTTCTTCTTGCACTGCTAAGATATTAACTGAAGCAAAGAATGTAGCAATGTGTTCATCTGTAGATACTTTCCCATCTCTAGAGAATTTGGGGAAATTATTTCTTGAGCCTGAGGGAAGGGGGTTATATGTTGTTAATTGCAATGGTCTGACAGTAGTGGCCCAAGGAAGTGCCATAACTATCGGAGGTAGATAGGAAGTTAGGTTGACAATAGGAGGAGAAACTATTCTATGCAAAGTTAACACTTGAAAAGTGGTAGATAAAAGAGTTGGTTATTTGGGAGGTGAAGGAGGTCTAATTTTGCTCTTAGTATTCCTATTCTTTTGACAGGGTACTTCAAGTAGAGAAAAACTAAGGTTTGCAAGTCTTTCAAAAATTGGGTCTGTACCACCTTCTTTCTTTACACTCCTAAGAAACCTCTTGGGCTCCAGGGTTCCAACTAGTTTTCTAGTCTGGCTTCACACTCTACTTGGTGTCATTCCCTTTTCATATTTCTCCTTCGAATGGCTTCTTCAAGTGCTTCCATTCTAGCTTCTTCACGCTTTAGCACTTGACTACCATTTCTATAGTGCTTAGTGTTTCTTCTGTATTTCTAGACAAAAGAATTCAGTGAGGAAATGAGATCCTCTTGATCATCTTGGAATCTAAGATTCAATTGGAGTACATGAATTATGTTTTCATGGGGAAGCACCATCTTTCCTCATGGTATGATTCTGGTATAACAACTGTTCATTTCCCCAACAGAGTCGCCAAAAATCTATTGGTAAACAAATTGTTCTTCTATACTTTAACTCTAGAATACACAAATATTTAAGAACAATTGAATACAACAGTTGGGCAATTGTGACTAAACAACTAATTTCCCTCTTAATTTAAAGGTACAACTCCCTTAAGTAAATGATATTCAATGAATATTGATTCTTTCTATTCAAACAGGGGTATGTTCTTGACCTGAGAATACAAGAGGTAAACAAAGATAAACCTAGATAGGAAATAGCTCAGGTAGGGTAAATTCAACTCTAACTTTAGCCAATTTCAATACTTCATCAATCATATGACTCCTTAAAACTGGTAATGCAATAACCGATAATGAAAATGCAAATGCAAGACTTAGAGATTTAATGATATAGTAATAATGAATCAATCTATTTCATAGGGACATCTCCCAGATTTAGAATGACACCACATTTCCCCCTAATTTACTGTATCAAATCATAATACAGAATTCTGGTTCAACCACAAAATGTAAATCTAATTCCAAAGAAACATTTGAATTTAATAGATAGATAAATTTAATGCAGTGGAACAATTAAAGAAATGACATTGAGACATACAAATTTGACTCAGCAAAATGCTATCTTTCACACCAAAATTTCTCCGACCTTTTCATTGATTTGGAAAATAGTACATATAGGGTTCCAAAGTTGGACCGTTACAAAAGGGTAGCCAAAATAGTTCCACTTCGCCAATTAGAAATGATAAACAAGGTTTATCCGTTACAATACTATCAAAATTTAGCACAAGAGGGAATCTATCTAATCTTTGGTTTACTTCCCCTTGTCTAATTTAGCCCTATAGGCGGTGACAGCTGTAATGATTAGGATGAGCTCTTCATGCTTATTGATATGGACATTAGTATATCTGATGAGCTACCTGGAATGTTCTTTGGCCAGGCTCTTGATTACATCCGTCTGATCCTTTAGCTCTTCCATGGCTTTAAAGATGCATCCTCTCACCTATTGGAGTTCTGGTACCTTGTCCAAATGGGTGGAAGATTGTTCTGCCAGGCTATGCACATAATCAAAAAATGATTTTTCCATACTAGCCAATCTGATCATTTCTTTTCCCTGACTACTTGTCTGTGATTTTGCGTACATACCTTGAAGGAGTTTAAAATCTTTGCTCTGCTCCTCCTTGATCTTGACATCTATTTGCTCCAACCCTATTTCATCTTGGATGATCATCTTGATCTTAAATTTCAAACTTTGAAGACATTCGATCAAAGGCTCATCTCCTTTCTATAATATCTTAGCCTTTAGTGCCTCTTTGGTCTTCATTTTGACCACCACGTGCAGCATTACTATGCATTCTTGACATCTCACTCTCTATGATGCAAGAGTCTATAGATTCTTGTCAATATTATTCCTCTATTTGCAGCCTTTGAAGAGCATTACCAGGTTGCTCAATAACTACCAGTCCCTCATATTTGAGCCTCTCAATCCACCTCTTGCTGATCTACCCAAAGTGTCTATCCTCTTGTAACTTGGCTGGGATGGCTTGGTTCTTCACAACACTAGGATCAAAAGTGGTCTGCGCACTGGGAATACTTGCTATCAAAGTGATGAACTATTTGATAAAATTAGTCAGCTCAACTACTTTTTCTTTAAGTTGAACTTTAGTAGTTTTGAGCTCCTTGAGCTCTTCTTCTATTACCACATTGGTGGACTTCCACCATTCTACCTTGGTGTCATGCCGAGCAAGCCCCATGTCAAATGACTGAAACTGAAAATCAGAGGTAGTCATATCTTCAATTCTACCTTCCTTTGTAGGCTTGGCCACCTCCATAGTGAAATGCCCTATTTCAGGATCTTGACCCAGTGCAGACATTGTATTCACTTTCATTTATTTTCCCACTATGGTGCTGGGTTGGCAAGCCCATGAGAGAGTATCTTTTCTATAATTCCCTTCCTCTTCTCTCTTCCTTTTATGCTCTAGAGTATGTTCTATCTAGGATTCTACACTGGTAACTTTGGAAGCAAAAACCAAATCTTCTATGAACAACTTCCTGATGACCAAAGGAGTAGCTTTAGGCCTAGAAGCAAATGGATTCACTGATGTTGGAGAAGAGGAGACCAATCTAATGACTTGAGAATATTCCTATTGCTTCTCAACCCTCTCATCTGATTCCGTGGCTGAGGTATTGGAGGTATCCTCACCCACCTCTACTACAACAGGAGACCCTCATCTTGGAGTATCTTGGGTCAAAGTGCTAACTTGTGTATCTATAGAAATAGCTTTAGTTGATTGCTCAGGTCCTACACCTTTAGTGGGCTGTTCTGTTAGCTTGGCCAGGTATGTAGAAACTACTTCTTCTGTTGACCTGATGTCTGGAAGTGGGCCTTCTCCACATGTATTCTTTGGTTAGACCTCTTTCTCAGGAGGTTCATCACCTCCACCAGCTAACTGAGATGAACCTTTGTCCATAGTTGGGATCGTTATTGAAGTAGTTGCTGTAGTTCTCGAAGTATCTTTTGGCGGGTTTCGGTGAGAAGGAGGCTTCCTTTCTGACCTATTTCTTCTGCCTACAGTCCATTCGACCCACTACTCTATTCTTTTTTAAACCCCACCCATTAAGGTTTCCAAGTTGTTAATGGCTTGCCCTAGCATGGGCTTGGAGCTTATAGGGAGTGGATTTATTTTCTCCAAATATGTATTATCATATATATGTTGACCATCATCTTCCAACCCCTCCACTTCAATGTTAACTTTGAACTTTTTTATTTGTTCAATGGTTAACTTGGCATAGAATATCTCTCGGCTCTCTATGTCATCTTTGCAATTATCCCAGTAGTCTTAAATATCATCAACATGATGAATTGCATGAATGATTTTCAAGAAATCTTGAGCATAATTTACAGGTTCATACTACGGCCTCAAGACATCATATGTCTTCAACTGAAACCTCTTTGAGAATGTCTTCAAAATATTCTTTTCCTCAGACTAGGATGCGTAATTGTAAGGTCCAATGGTCATTGTGAAATCATAGCCCTTCTTTCTAGCATCAAGACAAATCAAGTTCACCCTGAGTGCCTACCTCATTACCTCAACCAACATGATCATATCATCAGGATATCTGGGCAACTTCAAAGGGAATCCATCAAATCTTGCAAGATGAATATATGAGAAATCTGCAAATTGAATGAAAAAACACCCAAACTGGCTTCAGGAGAAAATCTACTTTCTGGGAAACCTTGTAGCTCCTTGCACAGTATGATTGTGAATATATCATTAACTCTGAGATATTCAGCATAACTATTATGTAATTGTAGACATGGGAAAAATTCATAGCTTTTAATGTCATTTGGGAACTCTTCTAATCTAGGAAGCCCTGACCAAATTTGAATTGTGGCTAATATATATAAGGACTGAAGACATGTAGAACTCATTCTGAAGCTTATCTCTACTTAGGGCACTGGAGAGGTTTTTTATTACCATAAGAGCCCAATCAATGAAATGGTGTTGAGAATAGATCACCTGGAATAAGAAGTAATGGTGTTCAATTTTCAGTGCGTCACTCTCACCTTGAATCCTATGGATCAACACGAAGATGTCTACAATTTTTGGCTTCAGATTCATGTCGTATAATGTTTTGGGCAATTTTCCTTTGGCACTTCTTGGCTCTTGAAACCATGACTTCATTATTCCCTTTTTCCATATTGCCTTCTTTTCTCCATATTCGGTAACTACCTGACTATATGTCATTTATGAATATTTATCCTACTCTGGAATGTGCAGCGAGTTTTGGATAGAATCTCGATCAATGGATAGAAGCACCATGTCATTAGGCAGGAGGATTTTCTTGGTATCTAGATTATATTGAGCTATGCACTCTCAAACAAGCTTAGGAGCTTAGACAACAACAAGAAAGCTGACAACTTCTACTAACTTTCTCTCTTTTAACTTCTCAGTGACAGGGTGCATCTGGTCTACCTTCAATCTCCTCTGAAAGTTCTACATATCGAAGAACTTCAAGGAGGTATCTGTAATCTTATGCCAATCAGATGTGATTCCATTCATCCCAT
>MU224456.1:34085-44551 GCA_018584345.1 Thuja plicata
TGGTTTGGTCCTATGAAGAACGGTTTGAAAGATGCACCATTGAGAAACTTTCAACTGAGCAACAATGCAACTTTTTACACCAACTGAGATCGGGTCACCAAATGGAATATGAGTAGAATCTCCCAGAACTGAGCCACATTCTTGTAGGACTTCTCAATATGGTCCTTGTGCACTTCACAGATATTTGATATCATTAACGAGGTCTGAGATATGGCTCTCCAAAAATTGCTACCCAATTTGGCTTAGTGCACCTTGGGAACACTTCGGTCTAACTTGCGCCAGAATGTTCTTGATGCTTCACAAAAAAAAAAGGGTCTCCCCTAGAATTTACCCAGCCAACAAGAAATGATGGAGCTGATGGTTTGGTCCCGTGATGAACGGTTTGAAATATGGAGCATTGAGCAACTTTTAACTGAGCAACAATGCCACTTTTTGCACCAACCGAGATTAGGTCGCCAAATAGAATCTGAGTGGAATCTCCTAGAAATGAGATACATGGTTATAGGTATTCCCAATCCATTCCTTGTGCACTTCATAGATCTCTAATACCTCTCACAGTGTCCGAGATATGGCTCTCCAAAAATCACTTCCCAATTTGTCTTAGTGCACCTTGGGAACACTTCAGTATGACTTGTGCTAGAATGTTCTTGATGCTTCAGAAGAAAAAAAAGGTTTCCCCTAGTGTTTACCTAGCCAACTAGAGATGATGGAGCTAACGGTTTCGTCCCACCATGAACAGTTTGCAAGATGCACCATTGACAAACTTTCAACTAAGCAACAATGCAACTTTTTGCACCAACCAAGATCGGGTTGCCAAATGGAATCTGAGTGGAATATCCAGGAACTAAGCCACATGATTTTAGACCTCCCCAAGATATTCTTTTTTTACTTCACAAATCTCTTATATCTCTCATGAGGTCTGAAATATGGCTCTCCAAAAATTGCTTCCCAATTCGGCTTAGTGCACCTTGGGAACACTTTGGTCTGAATTGCGCTAGAATATTCATGATGCTTCACAAGTAGAAAAAGGTCTCCCTTAGTGTTTACCTAGCCAAATAGAGCTAATGGAGCGAAAGGTTTGGTCCCATGATGAACGGTTTGAAATATGCACCATTGAACAACTTTCAACTAAGCAACAATGCAACTTTTTGCACCAGCTGAGATCGGGTCACCAAATGGAATCTGAGTGGAATCTCCTAGAACTAAGCCATGTGGTTGTAGGCCTTCCCAAGATGGTCATTATACACTTCAAAAATCTTTGATATCTCTCATGAGGTCTAAGGTATGGCTCTCCAAAAATTTCTGCCCAATTTGGCTTAGTGCACCTTTGGAACACTTGGGTCTGACTTGCGCTCGAATGTTCTTGATGCTTTGTAAGGGAAAAAAGGTCTCCCATAGCATTTACCCAGCCAAATTGAGCTGATGGAGATGATGGTTTGATCCCATGATGAACGGTTTGAAATAATGATAATGAAAAAGTGGCATAGAAACTTTTAAAAGTTGCTCGACAACATTATTGGCAAGTTGACTCCTAGGGAGTATATGGCTTATTTTGTGTTGTCATTATGGCAACAAAGTCATATGAAGTTTTGACAGTAAACTATGAAGTGAAAATTGACTAAGTGTAGAAGACAAAATAGAACAGTGACTTGCATTCGATCAGCACATTAGTGCACGTGCGTATGACCACATCAGGATATGTGCATTCAGACTTAAGCTCTATGGTATGTTGTTATGCTTACCCTATACACACATGGTACGGAATGGTAGTATGGAAAATTTATAGAAAGAACAAGTACACTAGTAGTTCAAAATATAGAGTATGAAGCTGACTTGATGATTTTGATTAGCGTGTAATCTTTTGTTATGTAAAGGCTAAGCACCTATTGTAATAAGTTTGTAATCAAGTGTTATATGATTGATTTATGTTTAAGTTTTTGAATTTGAATAATTAGCTAAACACTGATTCACTCCCCCCTCTTAGTGTTTCCAGCAATTGGTATCAAAGCCTGGCCCTCAAAGAGAAAATTTTAACCACTTGAGGAGATCATGGATTCAACAGAAGTTAAATATCTAAAAAAGAATCTTGAAGCAGCCCTTGAAGATCTAGATAGATCTGAGAAAGAAAATGAAGAACTTAAACTAAAATTTGATGGCTCACAAATGCTTATCAAGAAACTAAGGAAATAACTAAAAGATTTCTCCACCAATGATTTGAAACTGAATGAAGAGAACATGTCTCTAAAAGATAAGATAGAAGAATTGAATGATCAGTTAACTAATAGCTTAACAACTATTGAAGCAAAGAACAAAGAAAACAAACAGTTGGATGAAGAACTCATGCAAGCCAATATGAAAATCCTGGAATTGGAAAATATCAAGAACAAAATTGAATCTAAATTATCAGGAGGAAAAGACAAGATTGATAAACTACACACAAGCTTTGATATGATTTAATCACAACTCTATGCACAAAATCTAAAAGGTGACACCATTGGTATGGGATATAGTTTAGATCAAATTGAGATCAACTAAGTACAAGAAAGAAAGAAAGCTCTAACAGAATCTTTAGAAGAAAAGAAAACTAAAAATCATGAAGAGACTAAAGTAGAATCACCAAAAGATAAGTACAAGACAATCAACCGTACTTGCTATTCCTGTAACAAGCACGGACACTTGGAAAGTGATTGTAAGAATGTAAGACCCTTCAATGGTTATTGTTATTCCTGTAATAATTTTTGTCATAGGGCTATTCATTGTAGAACAAATCAAAGAAATCAGCCACAACTGAACCAAAAGAATCAAACACAATTCAATCAGAGAAATCAACCTCAAAGAAACTTGCAGAACATTGCATGTCAGATATGTAACTACAATGGACACACATCCAAGAAATGCAACATGATGAATAACAAAACTAGACCTCCTATCATCTGTCACTCATGTGGAAAAGATGGACATATCTCAAGGTTTTCTAGATCAAGAACAAAAGGACAAGAGAATCCCAAGAAGTCTTTGTTTCAAGAATCAGGAGAAGTCAAGTTTTTGGAAGCCAAAGCTAACTCAGATAAAATATGGGTTGAAGTAAAGAAGGATAATGAAGAAAAAAAGGTAGAAAATGCATCCTCAATGGATGCACCTTCTACTTCTGAATAGTTGAATCTCATGATCTTAGGGGGAGCTATTGTAGCTCTAAACCCCTACGTGGCTAGTATACTCACCTCTGAGTATCCGCCTATGGATTCATGCATGTAATCATGAATTGAGGTTGTATGCATTCACGCATTGCCTTTACTTCATTTGGAACAAAGTTTGAAATTATATATATAAATTGAAATGCAATTGATCTTTATATAAATTGGAAAAAGATCCTAAAAACCTCACTTTGCATTTGAGATTGAAGTATTCAGAAAGAAGATAAGCATCGAGCATCAAATCACTAAAAACTTGAAGGATTAGTTGGTTTGTATATGGATTACATTTGGAATGGAACCCTAGCAGTCACGTCATTTCAGAATCATCATGAAACCCTACTTAACCTAGTCACAAGTAAGTATGGTAACCCCTATTGTATTCAAAATTGCTGAGAAGAAGAGATTTGTTATTAAGAAGCATCCATTCAAGTCCATACTGGATGATGTCGAAGGAGCATTCTCTATGACTCCACTAGGAGTTGTACATGTAGAAGACATCCACGCATATGTTTATTGCAAGAAGGAAATAGTTGGAGACAACAACATTGCATCTCTCATGGGTTCTATGATAAAACCAAATTATACATTCAAGGATGAATACGTGCATCTCACTGATAACCCTATCTTTGAGTATTCCAATGCACATGATTTCTATGAGCCAAAATGGGTGATGATATTACTGAGCAAGATACATGATGATTTATACTAGATAGGTGAGGTTCCTATCTGCATCACTGCAGATCTAATTCATGAGATGACTAGACTTCCCAAGACTGGACCAGTTCTTCCAATTGGCAAAGATGTTAAGAAACAAGTTGAGAAAGCATGCTTGTCTAGGATTGATAGGCATGGTATGACAGTTGATCCCATCAAGGAAGATGACATAAAGCTAGTTACCATGATACTAGGTTATAAATTCCAACACACAAGAAGACTAAACAGTGTATATGCAGCTACTGTCTTAGCAGCAATAAAAATGGTGAATGAAAATACTCAATACAACCTATGTGAGATACTGCATGCTCAATTGATTGACAACATCAGAGCTATTAAGCATGACAAGAGAAAGATATTCAAGTTTGACTCACTGATCATATATCTTTACTTCCACATAGTAGGAAAGGTTGCAAATCTCTACCTAGACAAAAGCAAACCCACTATGTCACAGATTTCACTAAAAGCCACATCAGAGAGTAGTGTGAAGGATTCTATGGACATGGACATCAACACATTTAGAATCAAGATGCAGAAGAGGTTCAGGATACCTGAGAAAATACTTGAGAAGTAAAAAGAAACCATATGCTTTATGGTCGAGACTGACTGTACTTGCATGGAGGCAGTTGAGCCCAAGACAAAATGGATTCATCCTCTTGGTTATGAAGTCGAAGAACATGTTCTGGAAGGTTATGCACAAGTCCTCTTATCTGTGCCCAAGGATCCCAATGAACCTAGATGGGGTACTTATAGAGAAAATGAAAATCAAGTTGATTCTATCTTATACAGTGCTGAGAACAAAAGGAAGGCATCTAGGATTACCTCAAATATCCTAAAATTTCATGGTGTTACACAAGAAGATCTTGATAGAGCTAGAGAAGCTAAGATAGCCAAAGAACTTGAGAAGACTCCCACAGAAGTAAAAATAGAAAAGACTGATGATATGCCCAAGAAGAAGAAGAAGAAATCAAATGAAGATACATTTGTGCCATTAACCACCATTGATCTGGATGCATCTCCACCTTCAGTACCTAGCAAGAAGTCTAGAGGAAGGAAGCAAGTGCCCACTTGTCATCCATCCTCAAGAACTACAAGGAGAAAGGTAAAGAACACACAAGCTCCTCCTGAGGTAGGTTTCAAACCTAGTCTTAATGTCTTAAGGAACATAATTTTCAATGAAGGAAGAGTAGAGTCTCTCAAGAATGTATATGACAAATATCAAGAGATAGACAAATTAGAGATTCATTCTATGATCATCTCTCACATGATTAAGTTCAAAAGGACTGTATTGGAACTCAAAACTATCATACCAGACAAGATATGGAACATATTTGATATGTTAAGGAGGAAATAAATTGAAGAGGATATGAGGATAAGAGAAGAAACATTGGATAGTCTTCTTTTGGTGTGCTTGCATGATGAGAAAGTCATTTTGTTGGACTTAGTAAAGCTGCACCTAAGAACCAAAACAAGGATTCTTCATATCATGAAAAAGGAGTATGATCTGGTCAGTGAAGAGACTCATAAAGCATTTGAGCAGGTATTTCTAGATAGACATATGTATCCATCAACAACACCTACAGCTAAGGCAACTCCAGTTCCTCCTAGATAGGTTGCAGAACCAACAATTCAAAATGCACCTAAGACAGGTCCACAGGTTTTAGCGCCCTCAGTCTCAATAGCCTCTGATACAACTAAAGATTCAGGGGATACTATAGTGATTGATGATATCAAAATATCTATGACCACTTCTGACAATGATATGGATAAATTTGAAAAAGCATTTGTAAACTTGGATGAGACAGAGAAGGCATACACTGATAAAGTTCCCTCTATAGATTCAACAAACTTGAAAAAAGAGGAAGATAATCAAAATAATGAGACACCAGTCATGGAGATCCTAGTTAAAAGTGAATGCATGGATACGAGTTAGAATACCATATTCACACCATCCATTCAACCATCCACCTCATTGTTGTCAATTTTAACTCCTGACTCAGCAAGTCTGGATGCTTGGGGAGAAGAAGACCTGATCAAGATCAGTGTCCTACCCATGGAAAAGGCCAAAGAGAAATAGGTTATGAGAAACCCTCTCTTCTTGGAATCAGTAAACATCCTGAATGACCTAGTATGTACAGACAAGAAAGTAGCAAAAATTCAGTCAGTTGATGATGTAGACAATATACTAACAAGATTTGAAGCACATTTTACAAACTTAGTAGACTCAGCTACTAGAATTGACGAAGATGAGTACAAAAAGGAAAGGTTGAATGAACTAGTAAAGAATTTTTCCTTAGATTTAAAGTCATTGAAGATTGGTCAGTCTATGTTGAAAGAGTTGGCAACTAAAGGCATAAATATAATAGCCAACTGCATGGACAGGGTGAAATTAACCTCTAAACATATCAAGAAGATAGAGGAGGCAGATATCTTGGTTGATAGTTTTAGAAAATCAGCCAAGACATCCATGCAAGACATGAACATCTGCAATAGTATCTATCAAGGTCATCTTGACAAGATAGAAAAAAGATAAAATGGAGATCAATAAGATAAGGACCCGGCAGACTCAGTTGAGAAATGTACTTACACCCTCCTTAGCAGTTCTGGATGAGAACATCAAACAGATTGATGCCACTATTGTCACATATGATCAAGGTCCCTGCATGGACCTGATAAAAATGGAGAATCTCACTTATGCTCTATGCGCCCATCTCCAAATAGTTGATGCAATGAAGGCATTCTGGTAGCAAGAGATAAAGAATCTTCAGGTTATATATCCAGATGTATATATGGAGTAAGTATCTAGAGACTTACAATTTTGACACCTTTTTCATTAATGTCAAAGGGGGAGTAATATACAACAAATATGTGTATATATGGGGAGTAGTATATATTATAAAGTATAATGATATACAGTTTTTGTGTTAATCAATTTTGAGTAACTTGGCCACACTCCTTTGTTGCCATTAATGACAAAGGGGGAGATTGTTGGCAAGTTGATTCCTAGGGAGTATATGGCTTATTTTGTGCTATCATTATGGTAACAAAGTCATATGAAGTTTTGACAGTAAACTATGAAGTGAAAATTGACTAAGTGTAGAAGATGGAACAAAACAGTGACTTGTAGTCGATCAGGGCATCAGCGCACATGCGTACGACCACATCAGGATATGCACATTTAGAATTAAGATCTATGGTATGTTATTATGCTTATTGTATACACGCATGGTATAGAATAGTAGTACAAAAAATTTACAGAAAGAACAAGTACACTAGCAATTCAAAATACAGAGTATGAAGCCGACTTGATGATTTTGATTAGCATGTAATCTTTTGTTATGTAAAGGCTAAGTACCCATTGTAATAAGTTTTTTATCATGTATTAAATTTTTTGGTAAACACGGTTAAGCAAATTTTTTTGGAAGCATTGTGTATTATGTTTTTGGGCTGACTAAGGTCTTGGTTATAGTCACATCTATTCAGGAATAAAGATATATATATATATATGTAATGCAAAGATATATTGTAAGTGTCGTGGAAATAGTCAGAGAAGATGTATAGCAGAGTAGTATGAAGATATCAGTATGAGATAGATCCCTTAAAGAGGTTAAGAGCATAATCGCATAACTAGAACTGATCAGACATCTATGTCACATACAACAGTTCACTTTTGGATATAGTGCATATCTATTCTCAGGAGGTCGTAGCCTTCTTTCTCTTTGAGTAGTGAGCTCTTGGATAGTGAGTCCTCACCCCTAATAGGGTTGTTTGTAAAAGACTCCTAACAAGGTTAGACCCTTAACCAGGTCATTATACTTACATTGTAAAGATTGCTCCTAATAGGGCAAAGGAACTCTAACAGGTTCATTATACTAGTGTAATATTTGTGGGTACTAATTCCCACCAGGGTTTTCCTCTAATCAAGGTTTCCCTGTAATAATATCTTGTGTTATGTGATTTTATGTTAAGAATCAAGTGTTATATGATTGGTTTACGTTTAAGTTGCTGAATTTGAATAATTAGCTAAACATTGATTCACCCCCCCGCCTCTCAGTGTTTCCAACAATTGGTATCAGAGCCTGGTCCTTAGAGAGAAAATTTTAACCACTTGAGCAGATCATGGATTCAACAGAAGTCAAACATCTGAAAAAAGAATCTTGAAGTAGCCCTTGAAGATCTGGACAGATCTGAGAAAGAAAATGTACTTAAACTAAAATTTGATAGCTCACAAATGCTTATCAAGAAACTAAGGTAAGAACTAAAAGATTTCTCCACCAATGATTTGAAACTGAATGAAGAGAACATGTCTCTGAAAGATAAGATAGAAGAATTGAATGATCAGTTAACTGATAGCTTAACAACTATTGAATAAAAGAACAAAGAAAACAAATAGTTGGATGAAGAACTCATGCAAGCCAATATGAAAATCTTGGAATTGGAAAATATCAAGAACAAAATTGAATCTGAATTATCAGGAGAAAAATACAAGATTGATGAACTACACACAAGCTCTTATCTGGTTCAATCACATCTCTATGCACAAAAGCTAAAAGGTGAGACCACTGGTATGGGATACAGTTTAGCTCAAATTGAGATCAACTCATTACAAGAAAGAAAGCTCTAACAGAATCTTCAGAAGAAAAGAAAAATGAAAATCATGAAGAGACTAAAGCAGAATTACCAAAAGATAAGTACAGGGTAGTCAACCATACTTGCTATGCCTGTAACAAGCATGGACACTTGGCAAGAGATTGTATTAATGTAAGACCCTAAAATGGTTATTGTTACTCCTGTAATAAGTTTGGTCATAGGGCTATTCATTGCAGAACAAATCAAAGAAATCAACCACAACTGAACCAAAGAAATCAAACTCAATTCAATAAGAGAAATCAACCTCAAAGAAACTTCCAGAATATTACATGTCAGATATGTAACTACAATGGACACACAGCCAAGTAATGCAGCATGATGAATAACAAAACTAGACCTCCTATCATATGTCACTCATGTGGAAAAGTTGGACATATCTCAAGGTTTTGCAGATCAAGAACAAAAGGAAAAGAGAATCCCAAGAAGTCTTTGTTTGAAGAATCAGGAGAAGTCAAGTTTGTGGAAGAAAAAGATGGTCATTGTGCACTTCACAAATCTCTGATATCTCTCATGAGGTCTGAGGTATGGCTCTCCAATTTTTTTTTACCCAATTTGGCTTAGTGCACCTTTGGAACACTTGGGTCTGACTTGTGCCTGAATGTTCTTGATGCTTTGCAAGGGAAAAAAGGTCTCTCGTAGAATTTACCCAGCCAAATTGAGCTGATGGAGATGATGGTTTGATCCCATGATGAACGGTTTTAAAAGTTGCTCGACAACATTTGTGCAACTTTTGACAATGTTGCAAAATGTTGCTATTAGGATCTGTAGACCTATTGAAAGGATTTAGAAGAGCCTTAGAACCTATAGTAGGACCTTTATTACACGAAAAACATCAAACCAACTTATTGTATCATAGGTCATGAGTCTAATCAACCTTAGGTTTATAAAGACACCTTAGAAGGATTGACTTTACAATGAGACCAATCTAATCAAAATGAATGGTTGATCTCTAGGATCTAACCATGATTACAAATATGTGAAGATGAACCCATGAAGACTCCTATCCATGATTGGTGTTTCTTGGGTTCCCTATACCAAAGACCCCTATAAATTCCTAGGTGTACCTGTCATGCCCAAAAGATGGGAAAAAACACACAATCAAAATTTTTTTAAACGTACAAAGAAAGGTAACAATACTACCACATGGGTAACATGTGTACGCAAAATGGTGCAAGGGAATAAAAGAAAGAAGAAGGGTTCCTTAAGCTGCTAGCTTGATCTACATGCAACCCAAGGTAGTTGACCCAAGGTTGACCAGAGTTGACCAAAAGTCAACTATACTCTAAAACATGTGAAAGGTAAGCACTAGGGTTTGCTAAACCCTAAGGAAGACTCAAATACGCAAATCGAGATAGTTGACTAAAATTCAACTAGGGTTGACCAAAAGTCAACTCTACTTTGAAATATGCGAAGGAGGGTCACTAGGACCTACTAAGTCTAAAGTGGGCCAAGGCACGCAATTCAAGTCAGTTGACCAGAAAGTCAACCCATATTTGACCAAAAAGTCAACTATCACCGAAAGGCGTGAAACTAAAACCCTAGGGTCTAGAGGCTGCAACAGACAACTGGTTCAAATCTGGGAACATACAGACAAGGTTTGACCATGGTTGACCAAAAGTCAACCATGCACGAGTCTGGTCAAAGGTAGTGATAATACCCTTAATAGGTGTATATTGCGAAGATGAGGGGTTGTTATAGCCCCCTTAAACTATAAATGCATCAAGGAAGTTTATTTAATAAATCTACGATTAAATATTGTATTAAGAAATACTTGAAGAAATCAATTTCCCTTAATGGTTTAATCTGTTTTAACATTAAGAGAAAACTAATTATCTTAACAAAATAAACATTTACATATCTATAAAAATAATTCATTCAACATTATACTATTTAAATAATTATTAAATC
>MU224456.1:57005-67690 GCA_018584345.1 Thuja plicata
AAAATCAGGTGCTGAATATATAACACAGGATTCCACCGATCCTCAAATGTATAAAAAGTCTCTGATAGCCAAAGTATGTCAAAGCATAAACTACTGAAAGCATGAGAACAAAATAGTAAAACTATAATAGTCTAATGTAGGTCTCACAATACACAAGGAACATTATATGTTTGAAGTCACTCAAGGGGCTCAAAATCGCATAAAACATGCCTACATCCACTGTCCAAGAACAAAAACCAAACTCTCATACTCTGTATTTCAGTAAAAAAAAACTTACAACAACAAACATAAATTCACTTAAGTCATGGAGCGTATACATATAGACCATGAAAGATACACCTAAATACAATGTAGCACATCAATCATTAATTCACTTAAATTATAAAATTGCTTATGTCCTGGAGCAAACATGTAGTACATACATTATGAAGCATATACATGGATTCACTTAAGTCATTCACGTAGTTCATACACATGAATTTAGGTTATGAATCATATACATGAATATATATGAAGTACACACACAAGTACTTTAATTTATAGAAACAAACATGCATATACACAAGTCATGTCAATCAAGAATACACTTAAGGCATAAACATCCAACCAAGAAATTCAAGGATCAAATTTGAAGTTTCATATATAAAAAAATAAACAATAATAGCATACATATCGATACATGGCATACATGTCAAATCTATAATAGAGTTACAAAAAAGTGGCATCAACTATGTCTAGGTCGATATATACAATGTACAAATGTCACACACACACACACACACACACACACACACAAAATTTGGTCATTCAATGACCACAACTAGATCTATACAATGTCTCAATATATCTATGATTGTGGTGGATCATCAAAATTTAGCTTCTTCATAGAAGCACTTGGGTCACTAAGTCTCTGCACAATTCAAATGCTAAGCCATATATCTTGTCTCAAAATAATATCAAAATTAATAAATATTGGGCTATAAATTGTTGACAGTTGAATTATTGATTACCTCATCTCTTTCTCCTATGCTTGGGCTGAATGATAAATGAAATGGGCTCCATCATGGGTGAGAGGGACTCCTAGAAAAATGGCGAGGTAGAGGAAGGACAGGCAGTGGTGAAGGGTCCTATAATAGGAAAAATAAATAATACAAAATACATGTTATAAACAAGAAATAGTAAAAAATAAAAAATATATGGACTAAAAAGAAAATGCATACCACAATATGAGTTAGAACTCCTGTGTTGGAGGGAGCCAAAACCATTGATGAATCAGCTTGGACCTTTTCCTGTATGGTAAAATAGAAAAGATGTTATAGTCATGTAAAATACTAGATAATGAAAAATTGTATACACGAGATAATATAAATGCATACCGAAGCCTCAGCTGGATCTCCTATGATTGGGATGAATGATAAATGAAATGGGCTCCGTCGTGGGTGAGAGGGACTCCTAGAAAATGGGTGAGGTAGAGGAAGGACGAGCAGTAATGAAGGGTCCAATAACAGAAAAAATTAATAATACAAAATACATGTTATAAAAAAGAAATACTAAAAAATAAAAAATGCATGGACTAAAAAGAAAATGCATACCACAGCTAAATCTCCTGTAATGTAGAGGTGACAGCAAGAAGTGTGGTATTTCTTGCTTTCCTTCAATAAGACACCCAAGTCAATTTATATCCTCCTAGGATCCTAGATCCTTTCATACACAATATCTTCTACCTATTCAAGGTGGTAGAACTACTTCTCAACTCTTCCCAATTGAATCCAATCCAATTCAAAATCTTGCACTTTTGAGCTTTAGGGACACTAGCCCTATTCCAAGCCTCAAACTAGAAGTCTTCACTAGTGACTCCACCAACCCAAACTAACTATTGGGACACCTTCCTTAATTCATAGGGACAAATAATCACCCTTTGGTTTGGTCCTCCAACTGTCGTACAATACCTATCTAGGACTGTCCTAGATCCCCTTGTAGCCCTGTCTAAGTGGTTTTTTCAACTTAACTTTTCTTCCTGGTCATGAATTAGGAAACTAAGGATATTTTCAGATACCCTTTTGGTAGTTATGTTAAACCCCAAAGCCCTAAACTCAAATTCCACTCTAGCAACACCTAACACTCATCAAGTTTGTAGACCTAATTGGCCTAATTAGGCTTAAATTTCAAAGCAAGTACTAGAAAGTGGGTACATGGGATTAAAAAAGTGATTTAGACCTCTTTAACTAGGACCCCAAAACTCAAATCCACTCTTAGTTCAGTCAACCAAACTCTCTAACAAACATTCTCCTTCATTCTTGGCTGAATACATTGAGATATTCAGCCTAGGGCTTGATGCATGAGGGCTTTACCCTTTGATCCATCTCCCGAGCTTCTATAATTCTTGAATATACCATCCTAACTTGCCTTTTCCAGGATCTTAGTTAAATCCACTAGACAAAATGCAAGTTAGGACTTCATTAGTGAAATCTGCTTCTAATAGGCCTCTTCCTGGACTATTTTTGGAAAATTGAATTAAAAGTATGTCAAATCAAAACTAAACAACACCAAACCAACTAGAAAGTAATGCTAACACAGTGGGACTTCAAAGCATCAAGTTATTTTCCAAGGATCACACTAGACATGGTCGTATACTCAGAAATGCTCAGTAAGACTCTTCATATTCCGTTTCCCATGCATCAAAGTTTCAATACAGAACTTCTAACCATATAGGTTCGAAGTAAGAACTTAAAAAAACTTTAAATGTGAATTCAGATTGGTCCAAAACTCCCTATGACTATTGGGCTTCCATCTTGCAACTCTCGAGCAACCTTTGGAAGTTACATGAGCAAATTTTTGACAACTTTTCAACATTTGGCAAAATCTTGTCTTTTTTCACTCAAAGACTTTTGGAATGAATCCAAACCTATAAAATTGACATAAAATTCCTAAAATGACATGGATCCAAAGATTCAACACTAGGGACTCTTAAAAACATAAAAACATGCTTAAAGTAACTTAAACCTAACTAGGTGATCCAAATGGCCTAAGGAATCTCTAGGCTCATAAGATTGTCTAAGAGATCCTTGACCACACACATGGATCCAAAACCCAAAATAGTATACGATCCTCTTAGATCAATATATTTATTACAAAAATGAAACTTGTAGGATGCCAGTTAATCAGTGATAGTCATGGGTGCACTGCACCATAATCCCTAAGACAAAATTAACTCAACTCCCTTGAGTTGGGAGATTTTTTAGTTTGAAACTAGTCTTGTTGATCTCTTCAGGTGTTTACCAAGTAGAATCCTCCACTGAATGGTGTTTCCATTTAACTAGATATTCATAGAAAGTAGACCTCCTAGTTTGATTGGCTATTGTCTTATCCAGTATACAGTCAATCTCTTATGTAGGTGGTTTTGGTAGATCTTGTAGCTCCCTCTCCTGTGGCATATCTTGAGCATCACCAATGGAGACATCAGTAATAGGACCTTTGTATGGATATAGGCTAGCTACATTGAAAATGGGGGATAAACCAATGGTTGAAGGTAATTCAATTCTATATGCATTATTTCCACATTTCTTCAAGATTCTAAAGGGGCCAATCTTTTTCATCATTAGCTTGGTGTACTTTTCCTTGGGTAGTCTTTCTTTCTTCAAGTGAACCATGACCATGTCTCCAATCTTGAATTGGGAATCTCTCCTCTTAACATCTACTGCTTGTTTATACTTCTGAGAGGTTTGTTGCAGTCTGTCTTTCACTTGTTGATGGATTTTATTCATGAACTCTTAAAAATCCTCATCTTGAGCACTTATTTGGCCAAAATTTTGGATGTTTCTTAGTTCCAAGACACCCCTAGGGTGGGATCCATAGACAATTTGGAAAGGAATGAGTCCTGAACTTCTGTTGAAAGAATCATTATAAGAGAACTCTGTTTGTGGAAGGATTGAGTCTCATGTCGCTCCGTACTCCTTTGTTAGACACCTTAGTAAGTTTACCAAAGATCTATTGATTAATTTAGTCTATCCACGTGAATGAGGATGGTAGGCAGATGACATAGCTAGATTTGTTCCAAGTTTCTTCTACAAGGTACGCCAAAAATGTCCCAAAAACTTGGGGTCTCTGTCTGAAATAATGGTGAGTGGTAAACCATGGAGACTTTGTAATACCCACTCATGTTTTTCTTTTAGTTTGTGATGCCATACTCTTTTAGGCATTGGTTTCACTTGATTGGCCAAATTATTTTGGGCTACTTTCATGAGAGCTACTATTCTTTCAGTTGATGGTGACTATTGTTTATGATGTTATGGTTATTATCAGGATGTGATGTGTAATGTTTCGATTATATTGTACTTACCCCATACTTGCATGTGTATGGTTATCATGTTTATATATCTGTTTGCATGATGTTGTGGTAGAGGACAGAGACGTAGTTACTTGCTTCGGTGAGATCCACACGTTTGACCAATCCCTATAATTGATTGCGATATTATATTATGTATGTACATGTGTGTTCTTTGATGACAGGATTGCAGGTACAGGGCATCATCTTCCCTAAATTGGTAGGAGTGAGCCTGCCCATAAATATTCACCTCAATGGTAAAGAGGGGAGGTAACATACAGATCCAAAACCCTAACCTAAGCCTAATTGTCCTAATGTAGGACGAGTTTCAGTATGACTACCTTATCCAGATTTGTCTAGGTTGACAGAATTTGAATACCCTCTCTCTTGTGTTTGTGTGTGTATTGCTTGATTATGTTTTCAGGTTATTTTCAAATTATTGAGTGATTTTCCATGTTTAGTGAATTAATGGATTATAGTTGAATTAATGATTTAATTATATCCTAGGTTTATTTTAACTAATTAATTAAATTGAAATATTTTAATATTATGATTTAATTAAATATTTAATTGAAAAACTATATTGTATGAGCTTATATGATTAATTAAATAATTAAATATTTGGTTGCATGCATTATTGTGACATAAATATTTAATCTATTTAATTAAATATTTTATTAATTACATGTGCATAATTGTGTTGAAAAAGTATTTCAAATTCAAAAGATCTTAACTTGTAATTAGGAGTCTAATTTGAGTTGTGGCAATAAAGCATATTTTATTTAATTAAATTGGATTTACTTTCAATTTTCATGTTGAGTTAAACTAGGGATTGACTTGGGAGTTGTCATTCACCTTTGCATGTTTTGGAGAATTTAAATCTCTTTAGGGGGAATTGGTCATTCATTCTATCATAACAGGTTTTTGAGAATTGGAGAGCTCTTGGTGATTTTGGGATTTTTGAAGAATTGTGGATTGTTGTGGATCTTGGTTGCTTCAAATTTTCAAGATTTTCTATTGCTTGTGTGTGTGTGTGTTCAGATCTACATTGTGCCAGATCTGTAGTTGAATTGGGTTTGAGGATTTCAGATCTACTTTCATCCTCCAAGCTACATTCTTCCATTTCTTGCATTGGATTAAAGGTAGGTTTCAATTGCCTTGTATGGATTCAATTCCATAGATCAGAGGTTTTCTGTGATGTTTTAGTGCATGTCCTTAAATTTGGCTTTCAAATGGCTTATGGATGATTTCTATATTTTTGAGTGTTTCTAGAAACCCTAGATCTCTATTTCTTTCATTTTTTATAATCTTAGCATCGTAGGGTTACGCTGTCAAAATTTCAGGAAGAAATTCCCTCTAGATCTCTTAGAAAATAAAAAATTAAACTCTCTGTATAGTTATACTATAGGAGAAATTGAATTATAATTAATTGGTGTTTCAATGTTTTCGGGTGTTTTTTAGAAGCTTGGATTTAAGATTTTCATGATTATATATTTCTTAGCATAGTTTAGTTATGTTGTCGAAATTTCGTGAATAGATCTCTTATAAATCTCTTACAATTGGAAAAATTAAATCCTGCCTATAGTTTAAACTATAGGAAAAAAGAAAATTATTAATACCTTGTATTTTCATTGCAAAAAGAAAATTAAATCAATTGGAAATGTTGAAGTCTCTGTTTTAAAAAAAAAAAACAATAATACAGACTGGTGTAAAAGTCCACCAGTAACAATAATACTTTTACCTTTTTAAGTTATTTCCGTTTTCAGAAATTTACATTTTAAAAAGAAATGAAACTAAACATACTACTTTTAGTAATCGATTTTTATTATAAAAAATAAAAAATAAAAAAAGTACAAAAAAAACACAATTGTAAACTACAGTTGCAATGTTTTTGAAAAAAAAAATTATATTAAAAAAATAATTGAGAAAGGGGTGGTGGGACCCCATCCCCACAAACCCCTATGTTAATCGGCGCTGTGCATGCGCGTGGGAGGGACGCAGTGGTCCCCCCTACCCACTGTCCCCTAAGGGACTGCGCAGTCAGCGTAGGGGGAGGGTACCCTGCAGGCCCCCCCCATTGTCCTTAAAGGACAACGCTGTGAGCGCTAGGGGATGGGAACCCGCGTGGGTCACCCCCCCATAGTTTTATATTTGTTTTATTTTTATTATTTATTTTGTTTAGTCATTTTTAAAATTTAAATTTGTTAATAAATTTAATGTATTAAAGTTTGTAATTATTTTATATTAAAGATTTAATTTAGTTATTTATTTATTTATTATATTAGTATGTTAATTATTAATTTTAATTAATAAACTTTATTATTAATTTTAATTAGTATTGCTTTTTTTAATTAATGGCATTAGTGTTAAATTGTCAAATTATATTTATTAGCTATGTTCTTTTTGTGGTATACGAGTTCTCCATTGATGGAGTTAGGAGATTATTATGGAAAGACAATTGTATATATATAGTGTAATTAATTGTAATCAATTGACCTGCATTATAATATGTCATGGTGTAATTCGTGTATGCTCCTAGTTAGGTTTATGAATGGATAAATTGAGTTTATCTTTGCATATGGGTGATTTAAATAGATGATATATTATCCACTTATGTTCATTTTTCAGTCGTTAAAGACGTTTTGTCTTCTATGCATCTTATGGATCTCTTGTGCTTGTATATGTGGTTATCTGGGGCATTAGACGACCTAGGATGTATACAGAGGCTGGGGGGAAGTGTTTATCTTATTTGTTACTTCATGGTGTGTGTGTTATCATAGATTACCCTAAACTGACCATGATGACCCTTTCGATTATCTACCTATGTGTGTACCTTTATGTGACCGTTCCTGATTGTGTGGGATACTAGATTTGGGGCACACTAGGGTTGTGACCTATGCTAGATCTGTTAGAATCTATGAACCTAGGGTAGGTTACCTAGATGTATAGTAGAAGGTGGCTTGCAATAAGTTTTGTGTCCGTAAGAGATTACTGGGTTTCTTATTGTGGAGTTTCTTTAATAAGTGATAACTAAAGACATATTACAATATAAAATGGATTAATAAGATTTATCCTCACCTATGCTTGAGTGCTAGTATAGGCTAAGATGGTTTGGAGAAGATGTTAGTTGCCCTGTGAGGTATCTGACATAGTTATTGGGCCTTGTTAGTATGAGAGGACATTAGCTCCATGTATCGTCACTTAGGTGCTGAAATCGATTGTGATTATCTGGGCTAAACTTAAGGGTAGACGTACATGATGACACCTTCCTTTATACATGCTAGATTTCCTACATTGTCAATTGCCTTTGGATTAGTGAGTCTTACCTTTTATGATGATTAGTACATTGGATTAGAGAGATATCAGGATCGCTTTCTTAGTGGTTATGTCTTGTTGGTTTTGGATATCCGATTGGGATCTGTTGTTATCTCCTCAGCACTGTGGGGTGGACCTTTGTGGTTCCACATGGATGGGTGGTAGTGATTCTTTATCTATTGAGATTTGACGTCCTTGTACTAGGTGCTTGATGGTTCTTTTCAGATGAGCTCTTTATGTTCCTTCATCATTTATTATGTAATTTCATTTTTGTAATCTTGTATTAGTGTATCGCATGTGATACCTAATCTAGAAATTGTAATAGAAAGTAGATTAGAGTGATTACCACATACCCTGCGACATGTGCAATGGATGTGAGTTTATGGTGGTTTCATGGTTATCCATGAGGTTTGTAATTATGATTATGTAAGTTGTATTTGATATGTTTAATCAAATGAAATCTTTTTTTATATTGTTAGTCGTGTATTGCTTTAAGTAATTCAACGTAATGGAACCCTTGAGTCATGTAGTCTATGTGAGTGTAAGACGTGTATAAATGGTAATCGCTTCTGCATGATTGTATGTTTCTTTATGTTTACTTAAAAAAAAAAAATATTCTGCACACATAGTGACATGTTTAGGTTAATCTCTCTCAGGTTCCCTGGCGGGGCATTACAACCTTACAATCTCCTTGAAGAATAGCCCTGCAATACTTGAGGCATCATGTGTAGTCTTAAAATGTAGGATGTGTGCCATTTTAGAAAACCTATCTACAACCACATAAACACTGTCATATCCTTCCATTGTCCTTAGAAGACCCAATACAAAATCCATGTTTATGGAGTCCCAAGGTTTGTTGGGAATGGGTAATGGTGTGTACAAGCCTGCATTTGAACTATTACCTTTGGCTTTTTGGCAAATTAGACAACACTCGACAAATATCCTTATCTCAGTCTGCATCTTGGGCTAGAAGTAGAATCTTATTACTAGTTCAAGTGTCTTGTCAAGACCAAATTGGCCTGATAGACATTCATAATGCTTCTCTTTTATGACGTTCTCCCTCATGGAACAATTAGGGATACACAATTGAATCCCTTTAAACACAAATCTTTCTTGAATTATATATTGTGCAAATTCAGTGTGATATCTATCTCCTAGTTCAAAACAAACTTTATAAATTTCCTTGAACTCTTCATCATTGGGATACATGTCCTTGAAAACAGAGATTCCTACACTTTCCAAGGTCACTTCTTATATGGACAATTTCCTTCTTCTCAATGCATCAGCTACCTTATTTTCTACCCCCTTCTTGTGTTTTATAGTGAAAGTGAATGCTTGCAAGTACTCCGTCCACTTGAGGTGTCTATGGTTTAGCTTCTCCTACCTGTTAAAAAAACTCAATGCATGATTGTCAGTATATACAATAAATTCCTTTGGCAATAAGTAATGCCTCCACTTTCTCAGTGATTGGACCATAACATTCATCTCTAAATCATAGGTAGAGTACTTTTGTTTAGCTTTATTAATATTTTCACTAAAGAATACCACAGTTCTGACTTCTTGGCTGAGAACACCCCCAATAGCTCTCTTACTAGCATCACATTCAATGGTGAAAACCTTATGGAAATCGGGTAGTGTTAAGATAGGTTGTTGAGAGACCCTTATTTTTAGATATTCAAAGGACTTGTCTCCAACATTAGTCCATACAAACTATCATTTCCTTCCCCCTTTTAGAGTATCTATCATTCGTGCACTCACCCCACTGAAATTCTTCACAAACTTCCTATAGAAGCTAGCTAATCCATGGAAAATGTTGACCTCACTGAAAGATTTTGTAGTGGTCCAATTTAGAATGGCTTCAACCTTGGAAGGATCCATTTTCAGATTACCCTTGGAGATGACAAAGACAAAAAATATTAGTTCTTCTTGCATAAACACACATTTTTCCCAATTTATCCTCAACTTTTCTTCATGTAGTCTCTTCATTACCATTTCTAGATGTATCAAATGCTCATCTTTATCCTTAATAAAGATCAATATGTCATCTAAGTAAACAAAAACAAAGTGATTTATGAAAGCCTTAAGGACCTTATTCATCAATCTCATAAAAGTACTAGGAGAATTGGACAGACCAAAGGGCATTACTACCCATTCAAACAATTTCTCAATTGTTTTGAAATTTGTCTTCCAGTTATCCCCTTCTTTGATCCTAATTTGATGATGCCCACTCTTTAGATCAATTTTTGAATAGTATTTTTCCCCCCCTAGACAGTCTATGAGATCTTCTATCATTGGCATAGGAAACCTATATCTGATAGTTATCCTATTGATGGCTCTAGAGTCAGTACATAACCTCCATGTACCCTCTTTCTTAGGTGCTAGGACTGTAGGGACTGCACAAGGGATTATGATCTTCCTAATGAAACCTTTCTCCATCAATTCTTGAATTTGTCTTGCAACTTCTGCATTTTGGTCAGGGGTCAACTTGTAAGCAGCATTATTTGGAAAGGTAGAACTAGGTATGAGGTCTATATAGTGGCTAATATCCCTCTGTGGTGGCAAAACTTTAGTGCTCTTGTCTGCAACTATTCCTTTGTATTTGTTCAAAAAATCTTGTACTTATTTGGGGCCAACACTTCTTTGAGGTTCTTGACCTTTTGGTATCCTTTTAGGCTCTGTTGTGGGCTTTACTATGATGGAAAAACAAGGGGTGTCTCTTTCCTTGAGGACTTTCAAAAGTTCCTTCTCTCCTACTAAGGTAACATTGTTTGTTGAAGCTCTATCTTTCTCAGAATCGGGGAGGGGTGTCATAATGTAACTAATCCCATTCTTAGTTAAAGTATATCATTTTTCTTACCCCCATATTGAGCATAAACATCATATTTCCAAGGCCTTCCTAGGAGAAGATGACATGCATCCTGTATACACCCTAAAATGGTCGCCTAGACTTTGGGCCCCATTTCTCAATTTATCAAATTCCTAAATCAATATTTTCAAATATCAACAATATCAATTATATCAATTTCCTTGATCAAATCATAATCAA
>MU224456.1:72048-84219 GCA_018584345.1 Thuja plicata
TTTAAATAAAAAATCCCCACTTTTCTTCTTATCCTATGTTGCACAAATAAAGCATTATTCTTATTTTATAAAAAGGGAAAAAGAACTTTTTGTCTTATGTGGGACACAAAAGTCAACTCCTATTTTCTTATTGGAGGATATTTGTGCACAAGGATCAAGCTTCCAATTTTCTCCACTCTTGATTAAGACTTTTGCCTCTTATTCTCAATGGTCCATTTCATCTCATTTCTTATAAAAGGAGAGCTCTCTCCTTCATTTTGATATCTTAGGTTTTGATGCTAATGTTATGCTGCAGGTTTTCTAGGTCACTTTGGAGCTTTTTGAAGATTTGGAGCATTCTTGACTTTTGCATCTACATGTTATCATAGTTTCATTTCTTGCATTATCATGGCATTCTTAACTTAGATTTCCTTTATGCTTTAGATTAATTCATCTAGATTAACTAGGAGGCTTTGTAATACTTGTTCTTTCATTTTCATAGCTTAGCTTGCATATTCATCTTAATCTAGCTTGCATTGCATTTCATTCTTGATTCTTGAGGATATTGGCATTCTTGCCTTTGTCTTCATTCAATCTCCCATTGCATGGTTTACTAGCAAGGCTATAGGCTTAATAGCTCTAGCTGAGAGTATTCTAAAAACCCTTGTACTCCATGCCTAGGGAGCTATGGATCAATTTTTGAGACCTCATTCTTGAGTGTTCTTGAATGTAAAGATTCATAAAAGTGTGACACAATTATAGCACACACATCCATAATCACAACTTCACACAAGACTTTATCTTTGTATTCTCCTACTTGAATTCTACCCAACATTTCTCATCTACCAAATTTTGTTGGTATTTATTAAGACAAGATACTTTATAAGGGCTTGGATGGGGTATTTTATTCAAACCAATATTATCTATCATTGCATTAGAAACAAAAAGCTTTGTTGAACCAGGATAAACAATAACTTTGATAATTTTACCAAGTACCTTGCAGTGAGTTTTGAATAGACTCTTCCTTTGTGGAGGCTCCCTTGGAGTTGGCACCTTCAAGAGTGTTCTATTGAACATTATGCACTCTCCTTATTTAGGGTCTGCAAGTCTAGATGTAGTGGTGTGATAGGAACTCATGCTTTCACAGTCCTCATCTTGGGTGAGTTGGACTCTCCTATCTCCTCCTGATGTGCTGGCCTTGTTTGGGCATCTAAAAGATTGGTGTCCAATCTGATTGTAGGAGAAACACTTTCTAGTTAACATAGAGGTACCTCTACCTCCTTACCTTCCTCTTCTATTGCCCCTACCCCCTCTAAAATTACCTCTGTGATTCTACTCTCTGTCATAGTCTTGGTGATTGGATTCTCCCTGTGGTCTTGGAGATGATCCTCTTCCTTGAAACCTTCCTCTACCTTTGAAACCATTTCCCCTTATCTATTGTACACATTGGGGACAAAAAAAACTTAGTTCATCCTGAATACTATACTTAAGCCCTTTCATGTATCTAGCAAGTTTTTGTTTCTCACTTTCAGGGGTCTTCATATTCATAGAGATCTTGTGGAATTCATTAGTGTAAGATCCCACATCAAGATCCTTCTGCTTCAAATTTTTTAACTTCTTATGTAGATTTTCCTCATAGTCTTCAGGAACAAATTGATTCTTGACTTCTCTCAACATATTCTTCCATGTGGTTATAGGGGCCTTTTCTTTCTCTACCCTCCCCCTTTGTAGGAAGTTCCACCAACTCAGTGCTGGTCCTTTTATTTTAGACATGGAAATATTTGTTCTCTATGAGATAGGGACATCCTCACATTCAAAATAATTTTCTAGGGCCTCCACCCAATCCATGCATTCCTCAGGGTCCATCTTGCCCATAAACATTGGTAGGTCTAGTTTGTTATCTCTCCTACCCACTCTCTCCAAATCTTCTAAGATCCTTTTCTCTTCTAGGACCCTTGTCCTCTCTGTCTCAGTCTCCTCTTCTTCTTCTTCTTGGTTTGATTCTAAATCATCACCAATAGTCCTACTTATCTGAGAACGCTTCAATTTATCTATTTCTGCTTCCATCTTCTTATTCTTAGCTTCTTTCTCCCTCACAATCTTGGCTAGATCCACGTTGGTGACCCTCATAGGGATCTCTCCATCAGTATCATCAGTATTCTCTGCCATTCTTATTCTCAAGAGCTTTTCTAGGCTCTGATACCACCTAATGCAGAGGTGATAGCAAGAAGTGTGGTCTTTCTTATTTTCCTTCAATAAGACACCCAAGTCAATTTATATCCTCCTAGGATCCTAGATCCTTTCATACAAAATATATTCTACCTATTCAAGGTGGTAGATCTACTTCTCAACTATTCTCAATTGAATCCAATCCAATTCAAAATCTTGCACTTTTGAGCTTTAGGGACACTAGCCCTATTCCAAGCCTCAAACTTGAAGTCTTCACCAGTGACTCCACCAACCCAAACTAACTATTGGGACACCTTCCTTAAGTCATAGGGACCAAGAATCACCCTTTGGTTTGGTCCTCCAACTGTCATACAGTACCTATCTAGGATTGTCCTAGATCCCCTTGTAGCCATGTCTAAGTGGGTTTTTCAACTTAACTTTTTCTCCTGATCATGAACTAGGAAACTAAGGATATTTTCATATACCCTTTTGGGTGTTATGTTAAACCCCAAAGCCCTAGGCTCCAACTCCACTCCAGCAACACCTAACACTCACCAAGTTTGCATACCTAATTGGCCTAATTAGGCTTGGATTTCAAAGCAAGTACTAGAAATTGGGTACATGGGATTGAAATAGTGATTCATACCTCTTCAAATAATCCCCCAAAAATCAAATCCACTCTTATTTCACTCAATGAAACTCTCTAACAAACATAACACTTCATTCTCCTTCATTCTAGGCTGAATAGATTGAGATATTCAGCCTAGGGATTGATGCATGAGGGATTTACCCTTTGATCCATCTCCTAAGCTTCTATAATCCTTAAATATACCATCCTAACTTTCATTTTCTAGGATCTTAGTGAAATCCACTAAACAAAATGCAAGTTAGGACTTCATTAGTGAAATCTTCTTGTAATAGGCCTCTTCCTGGACTATTTTTGGAAAATTGAATTAAAAGTACCTCAAATTAAAACTAAATAACTCCAAACCAACTAGAAATTAATGTTAACATAGTGGGCCTTCAAAAAATCAATTTAGTTTCCAAGGATCACACTAAACACAGTCGTACAACTTAGAAATGCTCAGTAAGACTCTTCATTTTCCATTTCCCATGCATCAAAGTTTCAATACAGAACTTCTAACCATCTAGGTTCGTAGTAAGAACTTAAAAAAACTTCAAATGAAAATTCAAATTAATCCAAAATTCCCTATGAATGTTGGGCTTCCATCTTGCAACTCTCGAGCAACTTTTGGAAGTTGCATGAGCAACTTTTGAACATTTGGAAAAATCTTGTCTTTTTGCACTCGAAGAATTTTGGAATGAATCCAAACATATCAACTTGACATAAAAGGCCTAAAATGACATGGATCCAAATTTTTCACACTAGGGACTCTTAAAAACATGAAAACATGCTTAAAGAAACTTAAACCTAACTAGGTGATCCAAATGGCCTAAGGCATCTCTAGGCTCATAAGATTGCCTAAGAGATCCTTGACCACACACATGGATCAAAAACCCAAAATAGGATGATCCTCTCAGATCAATCCATTTATTAAAAACATGAAACTTGTAGGATGACAGTCAATCAGTGACAGTCATGGGTGCATTGCACCATCCTGTGCTAGGCAAGGGATCCCTAGGAAGTGGAGAAGGGAACATATGAGACAATCATGTATGAAAATTCATAGGAAATGACATACTAATAGAGGAACATGATTTCTAAAACATTTTGAAAAAACACAAATGCAATTGAAAGTAAATATGAAAACATGTTACCTCCTCCCTCTCATAAACATCAGTAGTATCTGGGTCATTCATTAGTTTAGTAAATCCCAATTGGTTCTACATGTATACAATAAACAAGTAAATTGCATTCATCAATATAGACTACATTGAAATGTTGATAATACATTTCAACAAATAAACTTAAATTGGACTTAATTAGCTTTTTTTTGTTTCAATGTCCCCGATAATTTCTTTCTCTTTCCTAATGACCTCGAGCTTGATGGGGTAGGCTAACAAAACCAAAATTAACATAAGATAAATAATATGATACCGCATGGGTTCAATTAAAACTATAAACAAGAGGTGTGAAAAATACGATACCACATAGCTCTGTAAGCCAAAGCCAATGGCAAAAAGGGTGACATCATCAATCTTAGAAATCTGAGTCCCTAACAAGCCCTATAAAACACCAAATAAATATATAAGGAATAGTTTACAACAAAGATTATTTTTCACTTGAATTCCACAAATGCTTATGCTCCACAACTCTATTATCACAAGTTTATAAATAAATTTTACGAACCATTATTACAATATAAAAAATTTCTCTTCTTTCACACACAAGTCTATTTTTTAACAATTTTATAGTCACAGTTAGAGAAGGATGGTCTAGATTGTATTTATGGAGGTCAGAGGTTAGGACCACTTTGGTAGCAGGTAATAAGACTGTTGTAGCCTGGTAGTGAGTATGTTTTAGTGTGTTGACCCTTAGCATGGGGGGATTTGGAGTACTTTTAGGTTGAGAGTTGTTGGTATGGGTAGTGATGAAAATATTTGGGGTGCTTATGAACCTAGGGTATAGAAAGGTTCTTCTCTATGGTGAAGATATAGACAAGTATATGGGGACTGTCCTAGTATGACTGTAAAATACCAAAGAGTAGAGTTTACTGAACTAGCAAGTGAATGTGCTTTGAGCGATAAGATAAGGACCTTGTAATTAGTTCAGGGGTTCTTGGGGTGTATTAGAAGTTATATGTTGGGATTCTTCAGAAGGCCATGGAGGTGTATTGAAGGATTGAGGACATTCACAATCAGTGAATAATTGAATATTGTATTCATGATTTTGAACAAGAAATAAGAGTAAAAGAACAATGGTTGGATGTTCCAAATGATGTTCAAGGTTGATTCAGAAGCCAATAAGTGATTGGTTGGGGTATGAGTCTATGTATGAGCTCAACATTGGTTGAATTGAGTCCAAGGATGGAGGGTGGGAGTTCAAATTAGTTTGAGTCATGATTGGTGGACAAGGAAGTGAACTTGTTCAAAAGTACGATGTCTACGTTACCAAAAGCCAAGGATCTCTAGTGAAGCCTTTGCGTTCAACCTAATTCATTGAAGGAGTACCATCCTTTTATGAATTACTTGAGTTTAATTAAATTAGAAAAATTTATTTGACCATAAAACAATAGAAAACAAACATACACTAATTCTTTGACCACACTAAGTTACCACCATAAAAATTATTAAGATATGATATTTTAGAAACAATGTACTATTCTATTTTATGAATATTCATAAAACATTACCTAAGGTGTTTGAGCTACCCATCCACGTCTACTAGAACAAGAACTCCTTGGTGTGCTCATAACACCATCCGCACCCTGCAATGCATATTATTCATATATTAATTTAGATTCTTCTATACATAGAAAAATATTTACTTTTAACAGATTTAGTAATTAATTAAAATAACATGTCAAAACACAAATTTAAACAAATCTGTGTCGGCTCTGTACCATACACCATTGACAACAGATCATCTATGAGGGTCATATCCTTAGTAGTGGATGCTTGACATCTTCTCCCACAATGTTCACATGAATGGGATCTCGATCCATCCACACTCACATGACTATCTACCCCATCACATATACCATTACAACTGACACAGATATTCTCAATGGGCTAGGTTGACCCTAGAACTGTATCTAATGATAATGGAACTAGCACAGGATGAGATGATCCTAATGGTGCATTTGATGACAATGGAGCTAGCGTGGGTTTGGATGATCCTAATGGCACATTTGATGAAGATGGAGGTGGCACAAGCACTGATCCATCCTCTCCTCCAACTAATTGAGTGCCATGCTGGATAATGACATCAATCAATGATGCAATTGCATGAAGAGTATGTATATCCATAGAATCCTTCACCATTACTAGGATCACAACATGGATGAGGGGTTTTCTCATTGTACTCCTCCTCTCTTGTGGTCAAGAATCCTATGTTCCCTAGGTCTATCTTTCACAGAGCCTCTCCCTCTACCCTGGAACTCACGAAAGTCAAAGTAATTCGGCTTCTCACCTAGGATAAAATCACAATATAGCTTCCTCAAAAAATATAAAGGCACCTCATTATTATTACAAGGTGGTTGGTCAAATTCTATTTACCACCTATGCCAAAAATATGATTTCATCCCCCCTATGAGCACACCAATGTATAGGAAACCGTTTTGTATTATCTTCTAGGGAATTGCTAGCACTAGGATTGGTAAAAAGGGCACATTGTCACATTTTTGTATGCCTTTTATTTTTACATCCTCATATAATAAACCATCAACATAATATGTATGACACCTATCCCACCATGAACCCCATTTTGTCACCTCTTGAGACACCTCATTTGCACTATTGGACATTTTTTCTAATGTAGTGGCGAGGGTAAAGTGATGCTGAAGACCAAAATCCTTCAACCTATTGACAAATATATTAATTTGTGCATTATTTTGGTTAAGGTGTTGCACGAAGTCCTCTTGTGTTGCATTTACATGATCTAATGACACATGTGGAGGGTCTATGGGTGGTGGTGGTTGTGGACGAGGATAATTTTGAGGAGGGTTTATGGGTGGTGATGGTAGTGGATGAGGAGAATTTTGAGGAGAGTTTACGGGGGGTGATCTTTCATTTATTTTTCCTCTTCTTGGGTTGTTTGATGAATTTGGTATGAAATTAATAAAAGAAAACAAAAAATCAATAACATAACCTAATTTGATTACAAATGCAAAAAGAAAAAAAAAACAAAAAAAACAATAAAACAAACCTTTGTTACAGGGCACCATTGCTTGAAAATGTGGAAATTGTTGAAGAAACATTGTTTTCTTCAAAGAAAGATCAGGTTCTGATGTGTTTTTTCCCTCCTCCACTCTGTTTCTCTGTGGTTTAGGCGTAAGAAATGTCCTAAGCCACGGGCTTTGCAAAATATAATATGTTTCTAATAACCTGATCGGGTTATTAGAAACATCTTAGAACCTGATCGGGTTATTAGAAACATCTCAGAACCCGATCTAGTTATGAGAAAGATAGACCTTTTAACTAATATTGCCTAGGCTTGGTTACAAAGTGTAGTACAATTTCTAAATTTCAATAAACCGATCGGGTTATGTGAAATTTGAATTTTTTAAAACATGTGTCCACTTTTTTGGGTCACAACTTAGTGCACACACCCACAATCTATTAGATTAAAATAAAAAATTCTTGGAGAGGCATGTCAGGGGGTGTTTTTAACCACTAAAGGATGACCTCAAATTGACAAATCCCTTTTGGTCGATATGTAAATATGACATGGGGAAAACCTCTCAATGTATTATATCTAACCAAGCTCAGGTGAAGTGTGTTGATGATAGTTTAGATTGGGTGAATAGTGCCTAAGGAGCTAACATGGTCAACTAGATACTTTAGTGTCTCACACACATACAAACCAATTGGGGAGACTCCATGAAATTTGACTAAAATCCTGTTAATTATAGGCCACCCATTTTACCCCCAAACATCAACTTATTTCAGTGCAAGGAGAGGAAATAATCTCACTCCACTAGATCCCCATCATATGTGTCTCAGGGAATTATTTTATTGAAAGATATCTTCATTGACATGGAAACAATACTTGGTGAAAGTAAAAAATACACGGGCACCTACAAGACTACTTTCATGTTTTCTAACCAAGTAAAAACTTGTGGCTCAAAAGAGTCATTGAACATACAAAAAAGTGTTTCTTTTCAATGAATCCTATAGCCATATTCTGATTGTGTGTTTTTACATCATCAAAACTTATCATAAATAGTGTCCTACAAAGAGAAAGAAAAAAACATGGGTCCAAGATATACCACTTGTCCTTGATCCTAAATTTTTTTGATCGACATTCTAATCTTTTATCTTGCATATTACTAGTTCATACCTTGCAATTTAGTGACATTATTTCATTTAGAGTCTAGAACCTTGCTTAATCATTTACATATTGCATAGTCCTCATAATAATTTTTGAAAATCCAAAAAACACAAAAATATAGTCTTCATATCCTAGGGTCAAGCATTACACTTTCTAGAGTGATTTTCTAAATCAAAGAGTACATCTTTATAGGAAACTCTTATAATGGTTTTACACATTATCTTGACTTCCTTGAAATTCAATTATCAACTTTGTCCACTTGCCTTGTCTTAGGCACTTATTAGTCTTCTCTACATTTGTCTTATTCATAGACATCATTGTTAGAATTATGATTTTATTTGCTCCAAAATTGAATTCAAGATAGTTCCCAATATCATTCAAGTCTTTCCTTAAAAGGTTTACATTCAAAGTTTCTAGAATCTCTCTCAGGGTGTATTGTTTACACCTTAGACGTCATTTAGTCATTCATTCATAGTTTTCATTTAGCATTCCAAAACCATCAAAAATCCAATTTTTTTTTAAAGTCCTAACCTAAGTGTAATAGTCATCTTGCATATATACCTTTGTCTCATTATTACACATGCCAATCACAAGGTCACAAAGAGACAAACATTATATGGACTCTCATATTCTTCCAAATAATCATTTTAAATTACTATGTGAGGAGTTAGACATATGTTAAGACATTATCCCCAAACATGAACAAAATCATATACCTGTACTGTCCTAAAAATTAAGCACCCATTATTGGATGTCTAAGGGCCTCTTATAAGATCCCATTTTAGTAATTTCAAGATCTTAATGTCTTTATGATTGATTTCCCGCATCTTTCATTTTCTCTCCCCAATACTTTTCACACTTCCCAAGTCTCAGATATGCTTTAAATTTAACAATGCTAGGACTATCTCAAACTAAGTTGGCCTTGTCCTAGATAAGGTCGACCCAATTCTACCTTGTCCTATGGAATTATGTTTAAGTGGGCTCTGAGCCAAATTAAGAAATTTTTTCTTCATGATCTTTATTTGTGGTCGGCTTGGCAATATTGAATCCTAAAATGAGTATAAAAGTGGGCTCTCTCCTCCCATTTTTTACATCCAATATTATTCACTATCTATATGTAAATCTTACATGATCACAAATTCAAGATCAATCAATTGATCAAGTGAAAGCAATCAAGCATTCAAGTTGTGCAGTTGAAGATTTGGATTCAAGATTTGAAGGAAAGCATCCATTTCAAGATCTCCAAGTATTCTTCCACTCAAGCAAAGAAAATCTTCTCTCATTTATGTAAATTTTCTCTCCCGTGATGACCAAGTAGAGGAATTCTCAAGTAATCAAGAAGATTCATTCCTCTTATCCATTTAATAGTTCAAGCATACACTCATTCAAGATCTAGGATTTGTCAAGTGTAGATCCATGCATTGTTAAGGCATCCTTGATTCTACATACATTTCAAGCATCTTTTTGGATTTGATTGATTTTTAGATCCATCCATGAGGGTTTTTCATGCAAGGTAAATATGACATTTATCTTTTTTACATTACTTTCCGTATGTAATTTCTATTTCATTTCAAGGTTGATTCCTATACAGGGGCTTGACCAAGGCAAGCCCCTTCCTACAACCTTTTGACCTTCTCCTTGTGTATAGGAATAATTTTTCTAGGTTTTGGATCAGAATTTGGGAGTTTAAAACCAGTGGAAGATCCCTCACAGAATTCATAAAATTTTGAGCCTTCAGGAATAGGTCAATTTTCTTGGACAAGATTGAATTTTTTCAACGTAATCCTTTTGATCTAGAAATTTCATAGTCGGGAGTTACAGGTCTCAAAGTGCAAGATCTAGAACCATTTCTAATTCTGATAGTTTTGTGATAGTCAATTCGAGAGCTAAAGTTTGTTCCTTCTCTCCTAGCTTCAAGGTCAGTTTATTCTTCTTCTTTTCATCTTAAATTTATTTTATGTATCAGATCTGATATCCTATCTTATTAGTTTTCATTTTATTTATCATAGTTTACATTCATTTCTTAGATTTGCATATCATTTTACATATCATTGTGATATGGAAAATGGTAATCAATGGTAGACCACCAAATTTAACATACATTAGAATACCAAACTCCCAACAAGGTGAATCTGATTTGCACAACCAAGACAGTAAGGGTGCAAATTTGTGATCCACAACAAATGTGTGGTTGATTGTTTGGTGGATTCCTTTTGTGATGAATGAATTATGATAAATGATGTGTAAAGGAAGGATGTGTAAAACTGATAAGTGATTAAGTAATAGGAAGAAAAAAATTACCTTTAAATGAGAAGGAGAAGGATAAATTTTTAGATCTGGAATTGACTATCAATGTATTATCAGAAACATAAACCATTCAGGATATAGAACCCTAGTACCTGTATCTCCCGACTATGAAAAATGTAGATCCTGAAGGAAATTCCAACCCAATTCATCCTTGTCCAAGAAATTTGGCCTTGTCCTAGAAGCACAAAAGTTACTAAAATCTTTAGGAGACTTGTCACTAGTTCTAGCCCTGAAAAATTTGGATCTGAAACTTTGTCACCTATTCCTTCACATAGGAAAGAAGAACAAATTATTGTGGGGAGGGGCTTTCCTTGTTCAATACTTTTTATAGGAATTATCCTTGAAGTAAGATATATATAATTGAAATAATTATGACATGTAGTAGAGATTAGATCTCAACAATCGAATGTATCATACCATTTAGATGTAATTGTCCTTAGAAGGTGATAAAAATGTTGATGCAATAGATTTGAATCAACACAAAACCCAAAAGGAAATCATGTACAACAAAACATTATGTAGTATATGTATTAATTCTCCATAATTTTGGATTGAAGAAGATAATGAAGAAGTTGACTTGTTGGGTGAATGCAGATCTCCTTCCTTAATGTCAAAATCCTTTGCCTGGCCTTCAATGGGGAAAAGAGATATATCTATGGAAGGAATTCCTTGAATGCATGATCGAATGATGGAATGAAGACTTGAGATGCTTGAATATCTTCCTTTCACTTGAATTATTGATGGGATTGAATACTTGATAATGGATGTTTTCTTACACTTGAATTCATTGGATGCATAATAACTTTCTTGATAATGCTTGCACAAAGATAAGATGTGAAAATGAGAGAAAGAGGTCTCCTTTTATAAATATTTTGGGGTTTAGATTCCACAACTCTAACCCCGATTAAGAACCTAGGAGAAATAAACCCACATTGGGCCCAAAGCCCTCTAAATGAAAAAACTCTTAGGAAAAGGCCGACCTAAGTTGAACTAGTCCAAAACAAGGCTGATCCTAGTAGGCCTTGTCCAAACAGACCTTTTCAAATTCAATCTGAGACCTAGGGTTGTGTGCTGAAAGAGGGATTTGAAATCCTTAGTTTGTCAAAACATCAGTGTAAATTTTGAGATGTAAAATGCATGTAAAATGACCTATAGGGGAGATGAATCAGGAATAGAGGGAAAGCAGGAAAATTATGAATAAAAATTGCAGACAACCTCAATTTTTAAGGAGGAGGACCTATATCTTAATTAATTATGCATGAAAGTGCAATATGAGATTCTTGTAATGCCCCGCTAGGCAACCCAAGAGGACAATACATAAAATATCTATAAGATACAAGTAATTTTTTTTAGTTTGACTAGAATAATATTCATCATTGTACTTCATACCTCTAAAATAAAAAAAATACAACTTGAATGAAAGATTTATTCAACTTAAGTCCTCACAGGTTCCCTAACGTCGCTACTAAAGAAAAATTATCTAAACTATTTACATGCATAAGATATCCATTTAATTATGAGCTTAAAAGATATACATTAATTTTAATACACCAAGGTAAATTTCCCTAACACATAAGTTAATCGTCCAACATCATCATTCCTTTTATCAACTGATTCCATTAGATCATATTGATTTTGGGTGCCAGCAAGAAGTTGAGTCCACTTTTTGGCCAAAAAGTGGAAGTGTTTTCCCTGATTTTCAAGTTGTCTGTCAATTGATGTCAAAATTTGAGGCACTTAGAGATTGAATATCAAAAAAATTC
>MU224456.1:122577-154801 GCA_018584345.1 Thuja plicata
TATATATATATATATATATATACAAAATTGTTTTGTACAAAATGTGACACATGTCATCTCAAAATCTTTACGAAATCAACATATCTAGATATAATGTGGAATACACCATCTAAAAACGTGTCATATGACATCTCAAAATAAGAAACAACTACAAATGTTTGTAGAACATCCTATTCTACTAGTGGATCATTGAAATGGAGCCTCTTCAAGGTACTGTTTGGCTCTGATTGATCCCACATGAACACAAAAGTGAAACCCCAAGTTAGATTACTTAATTTATATAGTTTCTACAAAGAAAAAATAAAAATTCAAAATCATAGTCAACAATAATAAATATACAAATTTTAAAATTTAACTCTCATGTACCTTGCCTCCCTGTCTCCTCATGTGGTCAGGAGTCCTAACATATGTCCTTGGTAGCAAAGGGACGATGTCACCAATGTCAACTCTGATGTGTATATGTTTGCGGAAATAAGATTGATCTACGAGTTATACTATTTGATGTTAAATCCTTAGTAGCAAAATATATTTTCAAAATAATTGAATTAATATTAAAACTTACCTGTGTTGAACTTGCTTTAGGCAATGCCGGTTGGGTCATCAACGATACAAAGCCTTCGGTGACCTACAAAAGTCAAATAGATACTTGATACAATCATGAATTGGTCATATATATACTTGATAGTAAAATAAAAACAAATAAATTTAGAAATATACGTATTGTGGGGCTATTAATGCAAATTGAGATGCTTGTGACTCTACCATGGTGAATTGGTAGATCATGACATCATAAGAAACCACCCTCTATCTGATAAACCATGTAAATTTAAAATGAGTACACACAAAAGAAAAGTGTACATATTCATAAACAATCTAAAATACTTAATTACCTTCCCCTTGTCAATGTCTGAACCCTCTCACATTACCCCAAACTGGAAGTTGGTGAAACCTGCATCAGTATGTAATAAGATGCTCATAAAAATTAGAAAATACATATATATGCACTATTATAAAAAAGGAAACCAATGAGTACATTAAAACATATGTTTTGTGGAAGTGTCAAGGCCAAATGAAATGGCTAAAAGCATGGAACCCTCCACTTGTTCCATCTCCTCCTTTGTCAAAAACTGAACATAAATGAAGCACATAAAAATACCTAAGTGGGCAATCATTATGAGTAAACTCTACTAAAAATATGAATGTTTAAAATTAAATACAATCTGACAAATTAACTATTTACTCTTACCGTAACAGTAGGAGTCCATGGGAGAAAAACATAACTAAATTGGAGAGGCTTTGAGTGGGAAAGGATTTTCAAATTTCTATGGGGTTCCTATCAGGCAGGAAGGCCTGGTTGTGGGCAATGGTCCTGGTCCTAGACCAGTGTTTCCCAAGGGGATTTCCATCAATCCTATGGCAGACTCTCCAGTACCTATTTTGAACCTAGACCAGCAGGTGTCAGACTCCATTTTGGATGGCAAGGGTGCCCCCTATCCTACTGTGGCAGTGTGTGCTTTGCCTATGTTGTGTGTTCTTGAGATTCCCTATGTGGTTTTGCCTTGTCCTTCAAGAAATCTGTCAATTTCTGGGAATATTTCAGAGAACGGGCCCAATCTGGTTCTGGGAAAAAAGAGCTCTAAGAACCCACTAGTGGGGTCCCCTGAAGTTGGTAATGTTGAGGACAACAACTCTTCTCCCAAAAAGTGGTCAGAAATCTTGGGTGCTAAACAAGTGTAAAATTCTTCTGTTGTTGGAACTGTGAAGGCTGGATTTGTGGACAGTGAAGTAGCCTTTTTTGTTCCCGATACCTTGGTGGATCTCTTTGTCTCTGCTATGGAGTTTACCTTGGTCGGTAAGTTTCTTAGCCCTCGTCATAATATTGAACTGGCTAGATATTTTTCTAGGGAAAAGTGGGCCTTGAAGGGACAGGTTGACATAGCTGCTTTACCAAAGGGGTTTTTATCCTTTTCCTTCTCTAATAAAGAAGATCAGGACTCTGTCCTGTGTGGAGGGTCGCGCCTATTTGGAAGAACAACAGTTTCTTTCCATAAATAAACTCCCAACTGGGATTATTCAAATAATGTTTTTAATGTAATGCCGGTTTGGGTTAAATTTCCTGGTTTGCCCCTGGAATTATGGAATGAGGAATTCTTTAAAGGCCTAGCCTCATCTTTTGGAGGGGAGCTTCTCTCTTTCGACCCTATGACTAAAGCTAAAACCCATTTGGTTTTTTCTAGAATCTATGTCAATATTTGTTAGTTTGATAACCTCCCGTCAGTTATTAATATCAATTCCAAGCTGGGTATCTATAAGCAAGATCTTTAATTTGAATCTCTCCCTTTTTATTGCTTCATATGTCATAAAATGGGTCATTGGGCAAATAATTGTCTGAAGAAAGTGAGGAAGGATCCCAAAAGTGTGGTCCCAGATCCTATTCCTCCTAAGGAACACAAACTAATGTGGAAGGAGAAGAAGGTGTTAGTAATAATAGAGGAAGTTAGTATTAACAAGGGTGAAGAATAGATAGGGGGTAGTGGTGACTTTGAAGATTCAAATGTGATTCTAAACCTGGAAGAAGGAGAAATAGTGGAATCAGTAACACACATCTTCAATTTGTTGATGAAAGAAATGCCGATAGAGGTTGTGGTTCCTATCCAGGTTGCAGATTAGGTGTTCAATACCGAAGGTGAAATCCTTTTTGTTCAACTGGATAGAGTGGCTATTGGGGTGGATTCGTCCTCTTCTAAACCAGAAAAATCTGATGAGGAGGCTTCATCTTCTGCTCTAGATACTATGTCTGGTAGTGGTGATGAAGAATCCTTTGCTACTCCAGACAACCTAGACTTGAATGGGGCTCCATGGATGACTCAATTAGGTAAGAAGCATAAGAAAAAATAGATATATCTCACTACTCCAAGATCCAAGGGAGTGGTTACGAGGAGTAGGGATGATGGAGGGTCTAAGATTCAAAATGTGAAGGCAGATGTTGACTCCAAAAAGTAGACTCCTGGGCGAACCTCCAAGAAAGAAATCAGAGAAAGGGAAAGTAAAAAAGATATTGCGGATGGTAAGATATTCACCATCTAGGATGTTTTCACTCCGGTTAAGATATGAAGATCATATCATGGAACATTAGGGGGCTCAATGCAGCCCATAAGCTGGATTTGTTGAGAAACCTGGCTAGAGATCATAAACCAGATATCATGATGGTTCAGGAAACCAAAAAGGTTAAAGACAAGGTTGAAAAAATTAGAATTTTCAAAAATGGAGGTGTGGTAGGATCCAATTCTATTGGAGCCTTAGGAGGTATAGGTGTTTTTTGGAATCTTAATAATATCAGAGGGGTTATTCTTGAAAATGATGTTAATTATTTCAGCATAAAATTTACTCATCTCAAATCAGATTTTGAATGGGTTACTACTAACATATATGCTCCTAATTCCAAATTTGGTCAAGCTAAGTACTGGAAGATGGTTGAAGATCAAAGATTGTCTTTCTGTGACTTTCCCTAGCTGGTTATGGGAGATTTGAACTGTCCTCTTAAAGAAGATGAGAAATTTGGAGGGATAGATATTTTGAGTCAAATGGAGGGAAGAGTTGGTCTAATAGGAGAGTGGGAGAGGATCTGTTAAGGTTCATCTGGACCATTCCCTAATCTCTAATAATTGGCTTAAAAAGTTATGTTGCTTCCTGTCCTCTATTACAAAGGTTGATTCAGATCACTCCCCTCTCTCCTTTGTTGCTGAATTAAATAAGGTGAAGGGAAATATACCCTTTAGATTTGAAAAAATATGGATTGACCACCCTGAATTATAGCAAAGAATCTGGGAATGGTGGAATGTGGACATCCGTGCGACTGCTATGATTTGGGTGTCTAAGAAACTCCAACATATTAAACAAAATATTAAGGTTTGGAGTAAGGAAGTGTTTGGAGGCATCTTCAAAATTAAGCTAGACTTGCTAAAGGAACTTGACTCTATTCAGGATTGTATTTAGTAGATAGGTTTGTCTCAGGACCTGAAGGAGACTGAGTCAATACTTTTGGCCAAGACTCATAACATCATTTCTAAAGAGGAAGTTTACTCAAGATAAAGGTCTAGATTGCTGTGGCTGAAGGTTGGAGATAAGAACACTAGGTTCTTCCATTTTTTTCCTTCCAAACACTGGGCCTCTAACAAAATATCCAAGCTCAGGGTAGCCTCTAGAGTGGTTAGCAATGATAAGGATATTTCTCTGGCTATGGTATATTTTTTTCCTCTCCTCTCCAGAGATCAGTCGCTTTTTATAGTTAATCAGGCTTTAATCCTTGACACTATTCCTTCTTTAGTGGATGATCCTACTAAAAAGTTTTTGACTACCATTCCTTCCTCTGAGGAATTTAATAAAGATTCCTTCTCATTTGAGGGAGACGAATCCCCAGGTCCATACGATTTCCCTGGATTCTTTTTTCATAAATTTGGGCATATTATCAGAAATGATATCTGTCATGCTGTTAAAGAATTTTTTGGTTTGAGAACCTTGGTCAAGGAGATTAATGTGACCTTTATTGCTTTAATTCCTAAATCCCCTGGTGCTGATTCTATTGACTCTTTTCGACTGATCATCCTTTGTAATTTAGTGTACACAATTTTCTCTAAGGTTCTTACCCTTAGGTTGTTGGCTATTCTTCCTAATATCATTTTGCCCTAGCAGAGTGGCTTTGTTCTGGGGAGGAAAATATTGGATTCCATTATGAAGGTTCATGAAGTCATTCACTTCACTCTTCCTCTAATCATGGTTTCCTATTGAATCTTGATCTCTCGAAGGCCTATGATTGGGTGGACTGGGAATTTTTAATCAAGATTCTTCAATCCTTTGGTTTCAGTGAGAAATTGTTGCAACTTGTTTCCCATCTTATTAGTACCTGGATGGCTATTGTCATTGTTAATAGTTCCTCTTACAGATTCTTTAAGTCTACTCATGGGCTCCGTCAAGGGGGTCCTCTATCCCCTATTCTCTTTTCTATCTTGGCGAAAGGTCTTGGTCGCTATTTTCAGAAACTAGCCTCTGAAGGTTCCATTCAGGGCCTTATTCCCTCTTCTTCTTTGAGGTCTTGCTCTCATGACAAATTCATTGATGACACGGTGATTATGGGGTCTTCTTCTATCTAAGAAGCCAGAAGGATTAAAAAGGCCCTTATTATCTACTCTTTAGCTATAGGCCAAACTGTCAACTGGAAGACAAGCTCTCTATTCTTTATTAATACTCCAGTGGATAGGAAAAATAGGATTGGTCATATCTTGGGGTGTGATATTGGATCTTTGCCTACTTCCTATCTTGGCCTCTCTTTGGGGTTGAAATCCCCTGACTCTTTTTGGGTGGGTATTGTGGACATATTTAATAGGAAATTAGCTGGTTGGAAAGGAGCTCTTATTAGCCAAGCTGGTAAACTCCAACTTTTGAAGGCTTCTCTACAAAGCCTCCCCATATATGCAATGAGCTTATTCAAGATCCCAAGTAAAATTGCCGAAGTGATAGAATCTATTCAGATAAATTTCCTTTGGTCTGGAGTGGAAGACAAAAAGAGACTTTCCCTGGTGGCATGGGACAAGGTTAGTACCCCAAAGAAATGGGGAGGGCTAGGGATAAGGCCACTAAATGTAGACACACATTCTTTGGTAGTTTTCAAAATTTGATCTTGGCATATTTACTCTGCCTCTACTTCTCTTCTACCATTTTTAGCTGTCTTCAAGGTATCATGGGGGGTGGGTTAAACAGAAAGAATCTGAAAAATTGTAACAAATAGAAAACCCAAATAGAAATTTGGGATAAACTTAAAAAGGGAGGCCTCACTAACTAAATGGAGCACCTTCATGGCTCCAAAGACGCTATCATGAATGCTTTTGTGGAAAGATGGAAGGATGGGACTGTGGTGATCGGAAGCATGGCCTTTAAGATCACCGAATATTTGATAGCAGAGGTTACAAGCTTAAACACTAAAGGAATAAAATTTTATAGAGATAAAAAGATATCCCAAAAGGCCATTCAACATTTCCCCAAGGATAGAGTGGAAGCAGACAGCTTGGTGAAAGACTCTGTTGGGTGTTATGATGTTAGCTCCATTAAATATTTCTCCACTAAATTTCTTATGATGATCATGGAGTATGTGCCTTTGGACGGAAGATACAAAAGGGCTCATTCTTATCACTTTGTGCTATTATGTCATTTTCATCATAAGGTGAGAATTTCTTTCCCCTTCTACTTTTTGCAATCACTTCATCATAGCATTACTGACCATAGGAAGAAGGATAGCCAGCCCATTCTGCATGAGGGCTTCATTCTCTTGATTGTTGAACATGTTAAAAAAGTTGCAGCCTCCATACCTCTTATTATTTCCCTGAAAGATTCGGGCTCTACTAAGGCCAGAAAATTGTATAGGGTTGGAGATGATAAGGTGGAACCAACTGTTAAAAAGCTGAAGTTTGATAAAAATAAGGGAATGGACACAAAATCAGATGCTGTGAGTGCTGATGGTTATGATGAGACTGACTACATTCCCCACTCCCAGAAAGAGTCTCTTTCTGTCTTGGTGAGTGCCTCTGATGAGGAAGATGTTAAAACTAAGGAAGCCCAAAGTGTTAAGAAAAAAGGTAAAATGTCTGAGGCCGTTGATAAGGATGTGGGAGGACAAAAAAGTACCCATTTTGGTAAATTATGCGAGTTTGAAAGAGCATGACATCCCCATTTCTCTAAAGCTCGAGGTTCTTATGGAGGTGCATTCAGAACAGAAAGAGGAAGAGACTCTAGGTCAAGACAATGTTGATAAGGACCATATCCCTTCTTCCTCTAAGAACATCCCTTTATCTAGACTAGTGGATATGCATGATCGGAATGTCTAGCTTCTCTAGGAGGACATGGATGATAAAATAGATCCCCCATTTGGGGTTCTACAAACTGCCAAAGCTATGTCCTTGTACTCATTTCGACTGATGAAATAGGTATTTAAGGAAATCAAAAGTCTTCATCTTAACTTTAGAGCTTTGTCTGCATGTGTTGATCTTATTTCTAGGTTGGTAGGGGATGAGGTTAAACATAACAAGGAGGATGGGAAAAATCTAAAGTCTCTACGTGAGAGATTGGACACCTTGGAGAATACTGTGAAAAAACATATGAAGGACAATAATGTCTTCATGGGTACTACTATGGAGTGTTTTAACTCCATTAAATCTTAGATGGATTCCCCCACTGTCAAGATCGATGAAGATAAAGATGAAAATGAAGATAATGGACTGGGGAAGCACACACATTCAGCCAAGAAGAAGAAAATTCAAGACAAGATTTCAGAGCTGTCAGATTTCACGCGGCCATCAAAAGGGTCTCAGAATCAAAGAAGGAAGCAGAGGGCACTCTCCTAGAGTTTTCCTAGCTCTGGTGTTCCCCTATTTTTTGGCATGTCATTTTTTGGCTTCTGGCTACCGGAGAGTCTAGCTGGTTTATGGCTTTTCTTTCTAGCTTTCTGTCTTCATCTGGGTTAGCGTGCTAGTTCCTAGTTCTGTCTCTGTTTAGTCCATTTTTTTCTTCTTATCATTTTTCTTTGAATGTAAGGGGTTTTGGGTCCCCATAAAACCTATTTTTACCAGCAATCAAAAATAGTAGGAGTCCATGGCTCTACATGCCCCTCCTTGTCTCTCCTATGATGCAGATCTTCATGAGGTGCTTCAATGCCTGTAGTGTCTTATGTAGTATCATCCACCTCAAAGTTATAGTCATATGCATCACTATCATTCAGGGGACCTGAGCATAAATTATTGCACATAATGCAAGTGTGGGGCACACAAACATGTGATATAATGGAGGATGTGGAAGGACCAGAATCATAAGCATGAGGAGGAAACAATGTCACACTTTGCCTAACTAGTAGATCACTCAAGGTGTGAATGGATCTAATAGTCTGTGAGCCAGCCTCACTAATAATATTAGGATGTTGCACTATAAGAGGGAGTGAAATATCGGGGGGAGGGGACATATGCACGAAATTTCACCTAGTGTGCCCATGGTCTTCCCTGAGGAGTGCTTAAGCCTACACTCTAGTTTGGTCTCATGCTCCAATAGTTTACCTTATGACTGAGCATAAATTCAGCATAAAATTTTCTTAAGAAATATAATGGGACATCCAAATTTTTTTTGGGTGGTCTATCAAAAACCATCCACTAGTGGTCCCAAAAGTGGTCATGTATTGCATCATTTGTGCACCATTTAATTGACAACTTGGGATTTTTAGGGTCCACTTTTAATCTAGTTTTGGGATCCACTAAAAAGGTTACATATGTAATTTTTAGTTATAGTTAGGTTCATAACTTGATAATAATCAAGCCCATCATCAAACTTGGCATGCATGGAATCGTGCCAAAGAAGTGCAGCATTAAGTTGATATGTAAGTTTCTCCATGATTTCAATAATGGAGTTCAAGGTGAAAAACATGGGGCACAATATGGGGATATTGGCATATGTAGTCTGAAAGCCTCTAAGACGTTAAATTTTCTCCTACAAGATCCTCTAAAGGTAGAGGGTTTGGGATTGGTTGGTCTTCTGGAGGTGGGGGATTGTTTTTAGGTGGTTGCGGGTTGTTTGGAGGTGATTCTGAATTGTTTGCGGGATCATTAGGAGGATTTTGTGATTGGTTTGATTCCATGTCTTATTACAATAAAAAAAATGCAATTATAATTAATTTTTTTAAAAATGATAAATAAAATTAATTAAACCCTAGTTTTTATAAAAAAAACCCACCAATTTCAATTAAAAAACAACAGAAAACAAAAACAAGTAAAAAATTAAATGTACCTATTCAAATTGGTGACAAATGTATAGTTTTAGAAATGTATATGTGATCCTCTATTGGATATGAGATAAACCCTTGTTGGATTTCACCTAATCACAATGAAAACTTAGAAAAGCAACCTAAGGGCTTAAATTAGTTTTACTGGAAAAAAATTGGATATCTGATATTATCAAATATCCAATAATATTGGATATCCAATATTATCTAATATCCAATAATATCAGATATCTGAATTTATATCAGATATCTGATTAGACTTATGCTTTGTCTTTCAGTTTGGCCATGTTTACTGACACCTAGGCCTACTAAAAAGTCAACACGATTTTTAGTGCATTTTTGGATGAGTAAAAAGAGCATTTTTTCACATCGCCATTTTTTGGCATACCATGATCCTACACATACCCTTAGGGAAGTCACCTTATTTTGGGTTTATCATTATTTTGTATGATATTGAGATTTATGTTTGGTCAGGTGATTATGTTCTTATTGTTCATGTCAGTTATGTTTTTGTTTAATTATTCTAGGCTATTTTCTCATAAGATGTATATATGGATGTATTAGGTATGCAAGTAAGATTATGTAGTGTGATTTGATATGTGTGTGTGTGTGTGTGTGTGTGTGTGTGTGTGTGTGTGTGTGTGTGTGTGTGCGTGCACGCGCGTGTGTGTGCATGTGCGTGCGTTTGTGTGTGTGTGTGTGTAAAATGTTTGTGATGTAAAATAATGTGTTTTTAAAAATAAAATAAAATCAATAAGAGAAATAAATGTAAATTTCCTAATTAAAAAAACTAGCTTGTCTAAGATATTTGAACCCGAGACTTCCTAGGAGTAAGGCTATCTAGTTTACCGATGGGATATGTGAGTTATTTGGTAATCATATTTATTTTTGTCATATTTAATGGCTTACTAAGTTAATTGAGTTAATTAAAAATCAAATTTTTAACCACAGGTTCTCGGGAATGAGAGGGTTGTTTAATTATTATTGAGCCAACTATAATAGTTGGAGTAGTTGCTTCCCTTAAAGCAACTCTTTCAACCATATGGTTGTCTATTTGATTTGAGGGAGATTTTTGGAGAAGGGGATTGGAAGAAGATTCGGGAAAAAAGATTTTGGAAATAGAAGATTGGACCTTGAGATTTGTAGAATTCTGTGAGGAAGGAGTGGGTTGTGATCTCTAAGAGAGTATATATTACCTATAGCTCTAAATGAATGTTTTGGATCTGTACGGGAGGGTGGATGGCTATGGATTTTCTCAACATGAAAGGGTTTTTCTCTGAAGGACTCTAGGTAGGGTCAAGAACCAAGAAGAATCCCATGTTATTGTATATGTGTGTTTGAAGCTTATTTAATAATTAATTCTATTTGATGCTTTGTCTCATAGGTGTAAACTATGGTTGATTGGGAGATAATCTATGAACTTATATTTTATTTGGAATAGATAGGACATTCTAGATATGAACAATGTTTGTAATTGTTTGAGTTTTCCTTATCTTTGGGTGGCAATTATTTTTTGAGGTGTTGTTTGTGGTTCCATGGATGAATTGGATTTGGATTCTTTCTTAGATGCTAGTGAATATTGTTACTTCTATATCATGTGCTTCAATGTATTGTAATGCAAATGTATTGATTTATTGTAAGCCCTTGTTGGGCAATGTAATGTAATGTGATGTAATTGAAAATAAGAGTTATGTAAAGGGAAGGGTAGTTTTAGGAATATTAAAAGGGGATTTTCATTTGTGATATGGAATATTTTAATGAAGGATTCAAGTTATAAATTCCTACCCTATACTTCTATTTTCTCATTGATGTAAATATGAAATGTAATATAGAAAGTAAAGATTTCTTAATGTAAAGTATAATTATGTTTTGTAAATGAACCATGCCTAGAATATATGTAATTGGGAAAGAAATTGAAAGTTAAAGCGTTAGCGCTAAATGAAATAATCATTAATGTTGTCTCTTACCTTATCCTTTATGAAAATTTAAGTGATAAGTAAACTAGATATAAAATGAATTCATAAGGTAAGAAATTTTTTTTAGTAAAGTTAACTTTAGTAATAATGATAAGAAAAAAATAATATGAAATAATTATTAATGTTGTCTCTTACCTTATCCTTTATGAAAAGTTAAGTGATAAGTAAACTAGATAGAAAATGAATTCACAAGGTAAGAAAAAATTATCAAAAAGATAGTATTGTTAGTAAGAATGATAATGGTGTATGATGTAAAGCTTAACCGGTGTACTTTCTATGTGAAGTGCCAAGTGGTCATAAAGAACATTCATTAAAATTGTTTTCACATGCTTTTTGGGTCAAAAATTATTGCGAGTTGCCATTCTAGTTCTATTATGAGCATTTTGATATAAGGCAGAGTTATCTGGAAATAGAAAAAACTAGGAACAAGTTTATGAAATCTGGTGCCCACAACACGAAGAAGAAAGCTGAGATGGGTGGGAAAAGAGGGAGGAACCAGAGGAATATAAATGGAGACAAGAAAAAGACATCTAGATAAAATTGAAAAAGGGCAGAGTGCACTAGTTCATGAAGCGTCTACACGGAAATAATAAAGACATTACAAAGGCATTTGTTGCAAGTTGGAACAATGGAAAAGTGAACCTTGCAAGGAAGATTTTCACCCTAACGTTGGAGATTCTGGCTGAGATCACTGGTCTTCCCCTTGAGGGAATACAAATTTCTCCAAAGACAAGAAGGAAGGTAATAAAGCGTACAAAATTTTCCCAAAGACTGATGAAGAAAGAGTTATGTTGGTTAAAGGTAAAGTAGATTTTGTAAATCTAGATAACGTTAAACTCATTTGGGCGTGTGTTCTTAAATAAATAATGGAATAATTTACACCAGATGTAAGGTATACTAGGGTTTACAACTACCATTTTGTTTTGGTTAACCATTTCAGACATGACATTAGAGTTTCTTTCCCTTACTTTCTCATTAGCTCACTGAATCAAAGCATTGTGGCACACAAAGTTAAGGGTACCCATGTTCTGCATGAGGGGCTTATCTTGTTGATTGTTGATTATGGTAAAACTCATATTCCTGAGCCTATTCCTAAATAGATATCCAACACCAATAGAAAGCATTTTGATACTCCACTTGACAAGTAAGTCAACATTGGCTCAAGAAATAAACCTCGTAAGGTGAGCCTAGTTAAACTTGAAACTAAGCTTTCAATTTTTGACGAGGTGGAAGGAATGATTTTGGAAGATGACCTGGAAGAGGTTCTCTCTGAGGAAGAGAAGGTTAAAAAGGTGAGCCAAGTAACATAGATATCTCTCGCTCTATCTCTCCTGATAAAGGTAATGATGATGCCCAGTTTATTGAGACTATGGAAGATTATGGTAAGGAAATCCTACTGGAAATCACAGAGAAAATTAACAATGTCATGGATGTCTATATTGACAACATTCAAGGGAATAGTGAAGATAATCTTGAAAAATTTATATAGAAGTAGATAGTATGGGTAATATTATAAAATAATATCCTAAAGATTATGAGGATCTAGAAGTATAAAATGAAAAATCTTTGGAAGCAGCCTATGAAAAAGTTGTCAATAAAGCTGGGAAGGATAACCTCACTGATACTCAGGGGACTAAGGACACTGTTGATGAGAACAAGAAAGATGTCAAGTGTGAGATCATTCCTAACCTTCTTTACAACCCTAAGAGTGGAAACCAAGATAAAGGCAAGAAAATTCAGAAACAAAAAAGTATTGAAGAATATTTGTGGGATGTGAATTTCAAAATTAAGAGAGCTTCTAGCATCAGCTCTTTGTAAGCTGCTAGAAACAAATCCATGTATGGCATCAACATTGATAAATGGGTCCAAGAGGATATTTAGGAGGCCAGATCTAGAATTAAAGCCCTGGAGATAAAGAATGCGATTTAGAAGGATGTTGTGGATACTCAGAAAGGTAAGACAATTTGATGAAGTAACTGATAAGAATAACAAGATGGAAGAAACTATTTCCAAAGTTATTGACACTTCTATTGAGCCTATAAAAGAGAGAGTAAATAATATTGAAGAAATGATGAAGAAGCTGATTATCATGAACAACGAGGGCATGAAAATAACTGTGGATAATCTTAAGGCTCTCTGTGCTTTGCTGGAAGGGAACAACCCTGAAAAAGGCAACGATGAGGAAGAAGGGAAACAAGACAATCAGCTTGTTGGCCCTGGCTCTAGAACCAAATCTATTACCAGAAAGAAATCTGTGCCTAATGCCAAAGATGTCACCAAACAGAAGGACTCAATTTAGAACATCCATAATCATATGGTGGAGGAGGAAGAATTTGTCAAGTTGCTGGATTGATCTCTGTGCTCGGAGGTTTTTTTACCCCATTTTGCTGGAAATTTTTTGGGGGATTTTGTTTTTGTTCCTGTGTTTCTCTTTGGATCTTGGGTTTTAGCCCTATGGGTTTCTGGCAGATGCTTTGATAGTCTGTTGTCTATTCGTGCTTTATATGCTTTAATCTTTCTACTTTGTTAAAGGGTTTTAGGGTCCCTTCAAAATGTAAAGTTATCGTAATAAAATACAAATGCTAGGGAACCTATAAGGACATGTTCATACTTAAGAATTAATAAGAAAGTAACAATGATGGTTGTTTTTTAAAAATTAGTTGCATTTCTTGGTACTGAGACCTTCTCCTTCTGGGCTCCCTAGCAGGGCGTCTCTCTCTCTCTCTCTCTCTCTCTCTCTCTCTCTCTCTCTCTCTCTCAAGCTTATGAAAATACATTCATTCATGAAGATGTCCATTTCAAAGCTTAGAGAAATAAATAATTTNCTCGCAGGGCGTCTCTCTCTCTCTCTCTCTCTCTCTCTCTCTCTCTCTCTCTCTCTCTCAAGCTTATGAAAATACATTCATTCATGAAGATGTCCATTTCAAAGCTTAGAGAAATAAATAATTTGATTTTTTAATGGTATTAAAATAACCAAGAAATTTAAAATTTTCATGTAGGCAAAATCTACCCATGTCACCTAAGATTTGTTCCACAGTTTTGGAATAGAATAAATGTTATATAATTGATTGTAAATTTTCATTTCCTTCCAATTTCATAATCTACTATTTTCAAAAGTCCCCATAGACTTAAATATCCAATGTCATTTTAATGCATTAAAGTATTCAATTACATTAATTCTAAGCTAGGAAGAATATTTTGGGCTTATTTTAGATGTAATAGTAAGTGCATAAATAGTACATATTTTAATGAATTTGATTCAAAACTGGTATCATAGATCCAAATACATTTCTTTCAATGTTTGATGGTTATTTCTCTTCAAGGATTTTAAGAGACATCATATTGGTGTAGCTTCAAAGGATTATGATGCTTGGGAAAAAATAATACTTAGCTTATATATATTGTATCAATTTAAATCCCTAAAATCTAAAACTACAATACTCTGATACCATATAAATAATAAAAAATACCCAAATCATAGACAAACACGCAACACAAATAAAAAATAAAGACTACAACTATACTTTCCAATCATTAACAATGCACAATGGAATTCAAAATCAAACAAAAAATTGGAGATATGTTAAATTGTTTTCAATGTAAAATTGGAAATGATATTTTTTAAATACAAAACTAGAAACAAAGAAAATTAAACTAATTACAAATTATGATTATAATACCTTTAGCGATCTGGAGTTGCACCAACAAATTTCTAGACATTAATTGAGCACTTGGAGCTTATAACTACCTAAAGAAATCACTACTCAATCGCAAAAAGTTTCTACTTTCAAAAACTCAAAAAATTATCTGAATCACTAAGAGCACAAAAAAAATATATATTTTTTCAAATTGACTACTTGTTTTAACATTATTCTTCTTTTTGCTTTTTGTTCACACAAAAAATTACCCCTCAAATTAAAATTTAAAATTGACCTTTCAACATTAATTCCATTGTAAAAATGACTATTGGAGCTAAAACATCAGGAGAAATCAGGCAAATGCAATATCAATATCTGCTAACAATCTCTAGGTTTCATTTACCATTGGCTACTCTTAACAGGCAGGTGAGTCCATAGGAGTGCAGGAGAGGATTAGAACAATTAATTTTAATTTTATAATTCCAACACTCCTCTTTTGTCCTGAGTTGACAAATAGGATCATTCTTGATTCAAATCAATTATGCCCAAATTTCTTCTTAGGCATTCAAAGTTGTCCTTGCTCAATGGATTGGTGAAAATGCCCACTATCTGCTACTCAGACTTGGAAAACTTTTTTTAACCCTTTTGGATGACTTGTATGGGTATGGTGCCTTCCACTCGTAACAATTCATAGCTACAGTCAAACGTCTTTAATTTAATCACTATAAAATAAATTTGAGAACACGCACACTAAATCTAGTTTAACTAAACCAACTTTAGTGTACTTATTATAATTTTTGTCATCGCAACTTGATAACATCAACAATTCAACTTGTGATAGAATAATAGATATAAGAATATGTGAACTCAAGTTGGTTTTGTTGAACTAGTTTGCTTGCACATATTTTTAATTTTTTTATATGTTTTCATAATCTAATAAAGTTGACTTGTTCATGATATTGGGTTGTGATAACATTAAAAAATGATAATATATAAGCTACAATTAGTTCAACTGAGCTATTTTAGGCTTGTACATAATCTCCAATTGTAAAGTCAACAAGTTGTGACAAGGTTGAAATTTAAATAGATAGAACTACCAAAATAATTGATTATTCCAAATTTTATAGTAATGAGGAGCTTCAATTAAATTGTATTTGATCAAATCTCCTTTATCTAAGTGTTATAATTATATTTGTCAAAATATTTGATTTTGCATTGTGCGTGTGTGTGCTCGTGTGTGTATGGAATGAAATCAATTAGATAGAAGGTTTTACATGTGTGTTACTCTTGTAGTTAGTTTTTTAAAAATAATATAATATCTTTTTAATATTATTTATTAATTTATTTTATAAAATGAGAGTCCATTGTGGGAGAAAATACATATTATTGAGACATTGAGGAACATAGAAAACAAGATCAATTTTGTAAAAAGAACTTTTCTTTGAATCCACATTGATGTCCTTTGTTTCAACAAAAAAATATCAATTTTAATAAGTAAACATGAAATTGTTATGGTAAATATACATTCTAAATATTTGTTATTGTCAATTCATTTATTGATGATAAATAAAATATTAAACAAAAAAACATTAAAAAATCCACTCACTAAATATTCAAGAATACTTTAATCTTGATAAACCTTAAAAGGATTTTATTTGTTGTAAAAATTATGTTACGTTATAGAACATCATATGTACAATTTATAATAAAAAATAACATGGTGGTAAACTATAAAAATATCAGTGTGTAAAATGAAGAGTGTAGAGAGCGCAGTGAGCATGGAGCGTGTGGTGAGGGTTTCTTGTGATCTTAGTTTTGCAGTAGTGCTGGGCGAGGAGAGTGAGTTTTTCTTGGTTGCCTTTATGACTTCTTTCTTTGGTTCCTCTTAGATTAGTCTTCTCCATCCTATTTATGTGGATGGGCATAGGGGTTTCCCTTCTATTTGCAATGTGTCAGGAGCTATTGTCCCCATGCTTAGGGATTTTTTTCGTAGTTTTGAGGATGAGCATTAGTGTTTCTCTTCTAGGTTTTGTGCCTCAGAAGTCCCTTTCTCTTCGTCTCTCTTATATCATGATATTTTTTATGCTTTGGGCTCTACTCTTCTCAATTGGTCTTGTTTGGTGTAGATGTCTACCTTTTGGTTGTTGGAAAATACAAGAGAGGGAGTGTTGACAGAGGGTTCTTTGGTGTTTTCTCGCCTCTAGTATGATTATTGTTGCTAAGTTTAGGGTTATCTTTGTTGGGGGCTTGGGGTTTGTTGTTTCTTGGGGCTTTTGTCTGGTTAGATTTGTGTTTGACCTTGGTGGCATGGTGTCTTTTTTTGGCCTCTTCTTGTGTGAGGAAGGGGTAGTTGTCTGTAGTTGTCTTCCCTATCTTGGGCTAAAATGGTCATTGATGGGGGAGGATGGAAGATATTTGTGAGGGTTTTTGGGGGGAATTTTTTCTGTTACTCTTGCATCCCTTGGCGGGGCTACTGGGCCCCTACTACAATTGGCATTCTGGACTCATGAATCTCTCTATTGGTTAGTTGGAGCCTCCATGCTTGGTTGTTATAGGATATAAGAGGTAGATATGACGGGTGTGTAGGGAGGTGGAGATCTTTCTATTATATTAGTTTCTTCTATAATAGTTGATGACAATTTTGTGGTTGCCTGCAATGCTACTCTTTATGGTTCTCCTTTTTTGGTGGGAATGGTCTCCTATGGAGGTGGAGCTCCATCATGAGGAGGTGGTTGTAAATCTCTTCCATCTCTATCTTTTTTCCTCTCACACCTATTAGGAAATAAAAGTGCAGAACACTTTCCATGGTATCAAATTCTTAGGGGAGAATAAACCAAGGATGACTATCAATTTCCATTACAATCAATAAGATGCACAAAAGTAAATAGAGTAAACACAAAAGGATAAAAAATCACATAATAGAACACCAGTATTTATGTGGGGAAACCCTTTCGGATAAAAAACCCACACACCCAAAGAAATAGTCACTTATATTATCGTAAATCTGGTTACATATAAGTTATAGATTGTTTGCTTTCTGATGTACATTCTCAACCTCAGTTCTACAAATGTTGAATACTCGATCACAAAGTTTCATAGAGATTGGATCTCTACAGCTTATCAAGTATCTCTACAACATTAGTTCATCTGCTCCTTTTTTTCCCCTCACTGCTCCATGATTTTACCTCTCACCATATCAATGACTCTTGGAGTGATTTATACACACCACAATTCATTATGGAATCTGGTACTTTAAGCATAACAGACAACCAACTTCCATTCATCCAACTGCCAGGCATCACCATACATCATCACCACACTTTGGTACCAAATCTAGCACTGTACCTAACACCATGCCAAAACTTGGCTCTGCACTGACCTGTGGTTCTTGATCCTCCTTCACTATACACTCGGCATGTCTATATAGTACCGACATGTATGATACTCTATATGGTCTTCATACTCCATATGGTACCAACATGCACAGTCTCTATACGGTCCCAACATGTTACTCTGCATGGTGCCAACCAATATTATCTTCGTACGATGCCAGCTTGTATGGTCTCTGTACGGTGCCAACATGCTCCTCTATACTACTTTAGCCCTTGCCATACTGGCTTCATCACTTGTCGTACTAATGTACTAACATTTTTAAACGTACCAAGCATGACACCTCATATGTACGGTGCATGTTTCATTGTATGTGTTCCTCGTACAGTGGAACCTCATAGAATGGAATCATCATACGTGAGTTCACCATACGGTGGACTCCACTCTACTTCGACACACCCAACAATACCCTTACATTAATTGTGGTAGTGTCATCTCCTATTGAGGTGTTAGGCGACTATGTATAAGGAGAGGATTGAATCTAGCATTTGGATAAATGGAGTGCTCGGGGCTCTTCTCTTTGGTTGGACAAGATGCTATATTAGTTGCGATTTCTTCTTAGTTGGGCTTGGGCTTCTCTCTGCCCTCTTCCCTTTCTATAAATATAGATGTTAATAATGACTTTGTGTGGAAAAGGTTGGAGGATGTCTTCCAAAATGTCCAAGTATTTTTTAGTGTTATTTCTCACAGTGGACCTATTGAGGTGGTCCTTTATGATTTGATTGCAAGTATTTTTATCAAGAAATTTTATTCTATTGTTAGGCGGCCTATCAAAGTGGTCTAGAATGCTATGTCTGTAATGGTTTCTTTTTGGATGTGCTTGGATTCTTTTATGCCCTCTTCATTTTCTATGAACATAGTTGTTCATAGTGGTTTTAATTGTAAAAGATGGAGGAAGCCTTTCAATACATCATAGTCTTCTTTGGTCTATTTTATTCTTTAACTGCTTGTCTTGTAGTTCATAAGTGCTATTGTGTAAAAGGTTCAGAGGTGCCTTCCAAAGCTCTACTTTCTTGTCTGATTTTTTCTCTAGCGCATTGAGTTTTCCTAAGAAGATGGTTTGGGTTCCTTCCTAAGCCCCTATGTTCTAATTAGGTGAATCCTTTGTTAGGTTGTGACCCTTGTTGTTGCCAATTTTTGGCTTTGGTCAAAAGACTCTCTTTCAAAAAAGAGTGTGCACTTGATTGGTCTTGGTGATCTCACTTCTTGTGAGTTCCTCTCTCTCATCTACATGAGTGACTAGTTTCTATAAAGGTTTCAAAGCCTCTCCCAATTTATCCAATCAAAAATACAAAAATATCATATTTCTTATTGTTCACATTTATTTTCCAATGTTTATGAGGATAAATAACTAGTTAAACAAATACTTTTACATTCATTTTTGTCTAAGATAAAATATTTTTTGATTTGTTTAATTTTCAAGCATCTTTCAATTTCTTATTTAACTTCTACAATATGCATATAATTGCTTGATTAATAAGACTTCACATATTGGTAGCTTTTGATGATTTGATGACACATTTAGATGACAAATTTGAGTTAATTTTCATAGTGTGTTATATTATAATGTCTTATCTAGATTTAATAATATTTGTTAAGGGAAAATAATTACTAGAAGATTTACAAATATGATTGAAAACTAAATAGATTTAATCATGTAAGAAATACCATGATAAAGTATGATTAAATCAAAGTACATTATGTTACACTCTAAACATTACCTAAATTCAATTAATAAATAGCCTATAAATATAGACCACTAACTATTAAAAATTTAAAAAAAAAAAAAAATAGAAGAAATGGTATACAAATTAATAATAAAATATCCTACAACCCTTAAATTTTAAATTTTACCATTAAATTTTATTACTTATGACTTATCCAATTGACTTTTCCGATAATCTTTTAAGGCGTATAATTAGTCAACTGTAAAGTCGTTGGGGACCATATAAAGTGTTTGCCACCAATTTTTTATTTATTATTAGATGATATTTTCCCTTTCGCCTTTCAAACTAGGAACTCGATAGAGTAAAAAATTGAAAAAAAGGAACTCGGCAGAGTAAGCCGCCAGTTAAAAAATTTACTATGCCGGTGGACTCAAGAGTAAAACTGCGTGAAAATTCTCGTTATTTCGCTATTTGTACAATCAAAAAAATTTCTAGAACTCAAATCCTTCTAATTTCTGCAAATTGCTTCAATATTTTACTCGAATTTCTAAGTGGACGTGGGGCTATGCCATTATCTATTTTAGATCCTTCTTCCATGGATGTGGGACATTTTTTCTCAGAGTTTTACTCGGTAGTCTTTTTCTAGAGAATAACCAACACATTATTTGGGAAAAATGAAATAAGAAAGTGGATTTTTTTTTTTAAATAATGTTATTTTTTAATTTGGACTAATAAAAAATGATTGGTTGATTAATTATTGTTTTTTTAAATTTGGTAAAGAAGTTTGTATATATGATATTTTTTTAGTTTATTGTTATGTTCATGACTGAAAAATGTTTCTAGATTTACTACATTAAGCCTCTACGAAGGAATATCAAACTTTTTAAGAACTCAAGTTCCACTTTCTACTTAGAACAAATCATTCGGTAACTACAACCTCTAAGCTTGTTCATTGTTTAAGGAGAATTAGCATTTCATTAACATATTAACTAAACTATTAAGATCATAGAAGGCAAAAGTATAAATCATAGAAACCTTTTAGACAACTTTGTAACGTCTTTGTCTAGTACACACATGCGGGTCTAGGATGATAGCATGACACACAACTGTCCTATAGAAACAAAAGATAGAGACTATCATAGGAAAACATATATGAATTCTACTATATTCTAGTAACTAAATACTATGAAAGTTATTGAATATCTAGGAGACATTAAACATGGAATAAAGAAATAAAGTGACAAAGGAAGCAAAAGAATATCACTAAGATCCACAATTGAAGATGTAGAGAAGATGACAATCATCTCTAGTGGAACTTGCATGTGCAACTATTTTTAGAGGTTTGCCTCAATCAAACCCTTACTTTGGTGTTTCTACCTCCATGGGTAGTTTGTAGAAAATATTGTAGAGACACCAATATAATGAGATTGATATTATAATAGTTTTGAAAATTAAGAAAAAAAAGGTTTTACAGGGACCCGAAATCCAACAAGTTCAGAATTACAAAGTAGGCAAAAAGTCCAACACCAGAACTAGCAAAACAAAATATGAGGGGGAACAAACGCACCCTTCAACAACTAAAATAGACTAAACAAGAAACCAACACAAAAGTAGAAAAATAAAATAGCTTACTTCCAACCTTTCAAACCCCAGAGGGTTTCATCCATCCTGGTATCCAGCTCAGTCATTTTCATCACATTGGCCTTTAACTCCATTATCTCGTTGCTGGATGAAGTATTCTTGTTCAGCTTCACTATGGTTCTAGAACCCAGGCCATTACCCTTGGTCATAGGAGCCTGAAACAAGTCCTCAACTAGTTGCTCAAGTAGATTGACCAATAGACAAAGGTTACTAGCCGAGGCCTGCATTGCCCCCTTAGAATGCTGAAGCATATTATCCAACATTTTTTCCAAGCATTCAATTATAGACAACAAAATAATAGGGGCACAAAAATATTGAGAGTTAAATCGTAGTCCTTACCCTTGTTACTCATCTTGTCTTCCTTCTTTTGGTATTTGGCCTCCAGATCTTTGTTTTGCAACCTAAGCTTCTTTATTTCCTAATAGCACCAATTATCATTTTTGAAGGAGTAGAGGGCTTTAGCTTTAGCACTATCTAAAAACCCAATAGTGCTATCCTCTTTACAAAAAAAATCCCTCATCGCCATAGTAATAGAGGATCAATCTTAGCAGTGCCCTTCTTATCCTCCTTCTCCTAATTCTTATCATTCACAAACTCATCATGCATATAAAGAATTTCATAATCTGTCCCCTTCAACTCATCCCCACTACAAGACCCCTCTTCATTTGTGTCAACATCATCCTTAACATCCTTGGAAAGGGAAAGGATATATAGATTAGTTGGCTTTATACTTCTTCTCCTCATCGTCCATGTCAATATTCCCTTCTCCTTCCACAGAGTTAATCTACTTATCCACACTCGCAGTATCCATATTCATATTAGACAAAGTATTCCCGTCAAGGTCAATAATAATTTTACCTTTATCATTTTGGATGGGAGCAATCTCCATTGTAGGGTCCTCTATAGCTTCATCATCATTCTCCTTGCCTTTATCAATAGTTTTTCCTTACCAGTTATAACTTGAGTTTCCTCTACTTCCTCATTTGGCGTATCCCCTGAAGATGAAGTATCCATGCCACCAGCCAATGACTTGTTAGTATTTGGGAAATAATCAATATCTTCCTCCTCATAAGAACCTACATTTGAATCCTCTTCCTATGAGTTCATCGAATAGTTAACCGACTCATTCTTCTTATTCTTCGAAGAAGAGGAAGGTGATTTCACACTCTTGGAAGTGGGATTAATATCTTTACTTCTTTTAGTAGGCATCTCAACCTTACTTGTTCCAGAACTAATACTCTTCCTCTTATCCCTAGGGATTTTTACCATAGTCTCATGGATATTGCTCTTCATGTACTCAAAAATCAATAAACTAAGGCCCTCGTGAAGAAAAGGCTTACCAAAGTCCTCCCTATTTTCAACCAAGCTGTGATGCAGAGAGTTGTACAAAAAAAAGTCTAGGATATAGAATCTTTATGTCAAAAAAGATTCCAAAAACATAAAATGATGAGACTGAGCTCTTGTAAAACGCCCTTCCTAAGTAATATACTCCATAATCACAATAAGGATTTTGTGCCAGAATTCCTTCATATTTGCAACCACATAAAAATTCTTATTTTTAACCATTCCATTCCTCTTAGCTACAGTCTTAGGGAATCTTTTAACTGCCATTTTAGACACTTTCTTATTTCTGTACAAATTTATTCCAAACATGGGTAAACTAGTTACTTGCACTATATGCCCCACATTAAGATCAACGTGCCTTCAATCGATAGTCATAGAATCATTTCTCCACCCAGTAATGAAATTTTGGGTTATCCCCTTGTCATATCCATGCATTTTCTCCAAATAGGGAGTAAGCTAGTCTTTCCTAAGCCTCTTCCATATTTCAGGTTCCTCCTTCATCTTCAAATAGTTAGCAGGTTCTTCTCTGTTCAAATCACCTCTCATGGCTATCAATCTCAAGATAATAGTATTCATGCACAAAGACAAAAAAATCCAATTTATAGTAGCTAAAAAAGAAAAGACAAAACACCCAGAAAGCATGTGGAAAAAAGTATCAATTATGACGTGTTAAGCTTCTGCACCTAGCGCAATAATTCATGACGTGTTTACCCTTCCACGATCTTTCCATCATTTCCAATAAACCTTCCCTCCTCACTATTAGTCTTGTCATAATTAATAAGACTAATGTCCTCCGCATTTAGATTCTTTAAATTGTACCAGCTCATGAGGGAATCAAGAATGACCCTTTCGTTAGCGAACAAATCAGCAATTTTATTTGACTCATGAAAGGCCTGGGACACATAGGAATTATTAAAGGATCCCAAAATATCTTTAGCGTTATTAATCATGCTCGCAATCGACCAAGAAACTTTATATTTTCCTTTTAGGCAGTTAATGATGTTTTGCAAATCAGCTTCTAACCACACATTTTTTTAAGTTCAAATGTTTGGTGAGATTGATATTATAATAGTTAAGATAATGAATTTAAAGCTTAAAAAGTTACCCTTGGTCAAAATTAAAAGCTATTGAAGTTTCTGAAATGAAGAGAAGTAATAGTCTCTGAGGTTGTAGAGCTCCATTGTTCAATAACGATAGATGGAAAGTTGTAGAACCATTGTGAATGAGAGAATGCAACATTGAAGTAGAGGTATACTATAAAAATATTCAAGAAGTTTATAGATTCAAGATAGAATGAAATCTAAATAAGAGAGCGACCACAAATATTGAAATAGGAGTGAAAAGACAAGTTTTATGCAATTTTTGATCTTTTTGGAAGTCAATGTAGCTGAATAGGAGCATTACATCATTAAATTTATCAAGTGTAACATTCCAACAAACAACTTAGTTGAGGATATTTGTGGTACATTAGTGCAATGTGTGAATGTTTCCACAATGTTTGCGTGTCTTAGTGCCACGTAGACTTTATAGTTAAGAAGTTGGGCATGAAAGATGACAAAGATGGTTTTTTGAATAAGGATCAAGTTCTAAGATTTACAATAGTCTTGATTATGACTAAAAGAAAGGCTTGTGCTATGTGAATTGAGTAGGATACAAATGATGAGATTATAGATTTTTTTCTCTTTGGAATGTGGCTTATATGATCATCACCAAGACTTTTGTACAATTTTTGGTACAATTTGTATTTTATTATTTCAATAGAATGAGGTGGATTTATTAAAGGTCAATAGATTTGGGATCATATAATTCTTTTTGTAAAGTATATTCACTACATAAAGAATTCAAATTAAAAATTCTTTGTTTATCAAGTTGAAGATGTCTAAGGCTTATGATAGAGTTGATCTTCTCATAATAATGTGTTAACTACATTTTGGTGTTTCTTCATTGAATTAAATAGGTTATGAGATGTTTCTCCTATTCTTAATTCTTTTTTCTCATCATTTATTTTAAAATTAAATGTATTCCTTCCTCACTTTTTAAATTTTCAAGGGGATTTGACAAGGGAATTCATTATCCTCTTATTTATTTATTCTCATGCGACAAGGTTTGGGAAGGTTTATTAAGAGATAAATAGCTAAGGGTGTTTGTAGGGTTTTCCTTAGATGAGAGGTCTTAAAATTCAACAACATCTCCAATATATCAATGATGCCACATTGATGACTTATATAAGGTTTGGTTTAGACTATAGATCTTGATGGTCAATAATATCTCCAATTTGTTAATGATACAAAATTGATGTGTTCTACTAAAATAAGTGAGGCAATCAAGTTCAACAAAGCCTTATGTATTTCTTAATATCTTTAGAACAAAAAAATAATATAATGAGAATAAATCTAATATATTTTCTTGAGTTATCCTATGGCTATCTTGCAAACAATTGCTCATATTATTTGTTTTAAAATAGAGAAACTTTCTTTTGATTATTTAAGAGGTTCCTTAAATTTAAGTATTTTATAAAGAGATAAATGGAAAAGATTTTATATAGGCTTTGCATGAAGATTACCCATTGAAATTTTAGATGGTTATCTTTTTTGACGATCAATTCTCTTAAATATGTTCTCTTAGCTTTCCCAACTTACAGTTGGGTACTTTTATTTGCTAAAATAATATCAACTTTATATTTTAATTTCCTCTCTTAGAAATTTCTTTAGATTAGAAACTTCAAATCCAAAAAGTGGAAATTAGCTTGGATGAAGTTTTCTATTGGTAAATCAAATGTTGCACTTGGTCCACAATATTTTTCTTTAAAATTTCAATCTTTAATCAATAAATTAATGTTCGGGGTGATTTAGGTACCCAAACCACTTATTAGAGAATTCTTAATTTGAAATCTTTAGAATGACTTGCTGATTTGGATATTCCTAAAATAGTTGTGATAGAAAATATTCTAAGATTTCAAATAATATAAAGATGTGAGCCCTGTAGATAAAAAAGGTTTATTTTGATTTACAGTAATAGGTATTACAACTCCATTTGAAAGGATTCTTGGGTTCTTCATCCTCCACTCCTTTCAAACTTTTCCCAACTCCAACTATTAAGTTTAGTCTTCCATGTATTAGGATGGTTTAAATTTTAGGATTTTAATAATTTTATTCAATCTATAAAATCCTCATTAAATCATTATAAGGAATTGATTTTTGAACCTTAAGAATAATCTCTTGTAGCCTACGACTCTTTCATTTTAACTCTAGTACAGATAAGCCCTAAAATTTACCTAAGCACTCATGTGTGCTTGATTGGGACAATGACTCTAAAGGAATTTATTGGACTACTCTTTGCTATTAATATCTTAGAAAAAAATGACATCAATAGAGCTTTTCCCTAGTTTAGAAAAATTTAGAAGATATTTCGTTGGCCTAAGTATAATTGTTTTTGGTAGATAAAGCAGCAAGAAGCTATTGGCCCATGGAACAAAGGACTAGAAGTACATTAACAACATATTAATGGGACTAGTCAAAGCAGGTATAACATTTTAACAGCATAACAACATAATCACCAAATCTAATTCTGCCCCTATCAAAAACATAAATCACAGTATTAATCCATAGGATTAAACCAGAGTACTTAAGACGATCAGTAGCATAAAAAGTATCAGTTATAAGCCACGCAGGGCTACACAAAAAATGTAAAAACTAACATTATCCCAAACCGCAAAATAGGGGATCCGAGGGCCAAGCCCAGCCAAAATTAACCCACACATGTACACCAGAGATTAGTTCTTCCCCCCCAGTTGTTTAGATAGTAGGGTCCTAGCCCACTCCTCTTGCAGAAACAAGATCAAATCTTTGTTGTCCTCGTCCGCTTCCAGCCTGCCACCCGCCAGCTTTTCCTACACATTACAGAGGGTCATAGCCGAAGCATGCATGACCTTCAGGGCAAATTTGTTGGTCCTCATGCAATGGTTCATCAGGTCCTGCATATTCTTCTTAATTTCCATAATATCCTTGTCCAAATTTGAGAACCTCCTTTTGAGAGTGCTTGTAAATTTATTTTTGTCCTCCGTGGCCACGATATGGGGCTTCTGAGGAGGACTCAGGGGCGGGGTAGGGTTATTGGGGGTTTCCATGGTTTGCTGGAGGTTGGGCAAATGAGTTTTACCAGTCCTAGGGGGGCTCATATAGCCTACCGAGGGACCATTCTTGGACTCAGTGGAGTGGGAGTCATTTTCAGACAGGGAAAGCTCTTTAGAGGCCGTTTCCATCATCCTAATTTTACACTGTTCCTTGGCAATTCTATTTGACCTCCGGTGACACGAGCCACTTAAGTCCACCTCCAGATTAACCTGGCTCTCCATCATTTTTCATTTTTTGGGCCTAAAATCAGTCTCAGAAGTGCTGTCAGCCTCTTTCCCCTCTTTGTACTCCATAGAATCAGAGACATACAACTCCTCCTGACCCTCCTTCATGCTAGGGGGGTTTTTAACACTTTTTTTGTGGGTTTTTTTATCAGCCAGCACAGGCTCCTGGGTTATACGGATGGAATGGGAGGAGGAATGGGTGGACTTTTTAGTTTTAGCCAGGGGCTCCTCTTGGGGCATCATCTGGATAATCAGAGGGGGTTGGGGTGCCGGGCAGATAGCTTTGTGAAACTGGTAGAGGTAGAGGAGGAGGCCCTGATGGAGGATAGCTCTATCAGGGTTGTCTTTAATATCCATGACATTACTTTCTATGGAGTGCAGAAGATAGAAAGGAATAGAAATTTAATCCTTGTTCCTAATATGATTCAGGAACGGTAAGTGGTAGTTGTAAAACATAGTGAACTTACCTTCTAGCGTGAAGTACTTCATCACAATGAGACAAATTTTTGGCCAGAAGTTCGTCAGCTCCTCTCTATTGAATCCCCCATGTTTTCTCACCGGCAGCTCACCGTCCTTGAAAAATTGTTTGAGGCTGGTAGGGTCGGCTGTCCGACTGGTCTTTTTGTATTTCCTCCCCACCATAGGGAGCCCCGTCGCCTTGGCTATGACCTCTTCATTCAGCTGGAAGTGAATGCCCCCAACCGAGACACTCCTGTTGTTCCAGGAAGATACAAATTGTTTGGAGATTCGCTCGTCATGCCCTCCTTTCATTCTTTCTATGAAACCCCATATGCCAGTTTCTTTGCAGTAATGAGTCACCAACGCGTCAGAAGTGAAAGCCTCATTGATGTTATCAGGCTCAATGTGGAGAATGTTGCCTCCCATTTCAAGAGTCTACTCCTCCTGCGCCAGAATATCTTTGAAATCTAAGAGCCGGGCGTTTTTGCAGGTCATAAAAAACCACTTGTTTTCGTAAAGCCTTTCCGAGGAAAGCTTAAACATAAAATGCTGGTCTTGAAAATTTTGGAAAATGGGCTCCATACCGCCAGATCCAACGGATCTCTAGGTGCCATTAATAGTAATAATAGCAATAATACCAAGGATAGCCAAAAAACTCCTTTGATCCGGACAACTCTTACTAACGGATCTAAATATAATTGTTTTAATTAGTTATTAAGTTAGAATAAAAATTTGACTTCAGAAAATATAATGAAGAGAGGATTTATTGGCATATATATGTGTTTTATGTGACATAAGTGAAGGAAATACTGAGCATATTTTATTTTAGTGTTATTTTTCCTTACAAATATAGAGGACTTGATGAACAATTTGGAATGTGTCTATTATTCATACATATATTGAAAGAGTAACCCACATACAGACAGAAACAATCATGTCAAAATTTTATACCACCCATATTGACATAGTTACCCGTAAACAGACAGAATAAGCTTTGTATCAGAGTCCTTCAAAATCCAAAACAAAACATTATCAGCATAGTTTTTTTACTAAATCATATTAAACAAACAATTCATGGGGAGCATGATATGAATTGTTGAACTTCTGTGTGTGGAGAGGGGGAACAATGTCAAACGCATTGATCTGGAATTATCATTGTTAATTTCATTATGAAAGAGACTCGTGAGGAAGCAAATCTAACTCTATTTAAAGGAGAGGGGTAACAATGTCAAACGCATTGATCTGGAATTATCATTGTTAATTTCATTATGAAAGAGACTCATGTGAGGAAGCAAATCTAACTCTATTTAAAGGAGAGGGGTAACAATGCCAAACGCATTGATCTGGAATTATCATTGTTAATTTCATTATGAAAGAGATTGATATGAGGAAGCAAATCTAACTCTATTTAAAGGAGAGGGGGAACAATGTCAAACGCATTGATCTGGAATTATCATTGTTAATTTCATTTTGAAAGAGATTGATGTGAGGAAGCAAATCTAACTCTATTTAAAGGAGCCGCAGTAAATATTATTTTTAAGGAATGTTGTTTCCACCATGGGAAATATTATTCCTTCTTATTCTTCACCCCCCTTATCTCATTCCAATCCTTCCTGCCACTATCTCGTTTTAGCCTCAACTGCATTTGATGTTTTCATCAATCACCGTGGGAAAGATACAAAACAATCCATAGCAAGTTTTGTATATGAGAGTCTTGAGAATAGAGGAATTAAAGCGTTTCTGGACATAAAATCAATACGAGTGGGGCAATACGTACCAGAGCTATTACTTGCGCATTACGCTCAGCCTCTGTTCACGTTGTAATCCTGTCTCCCAACTATGCAGAATCAGAATGGTGTTTGGATGAGCTCCATTTGATTGTCAAATACGGGACTCCAATCATCCCTGTGTTTTGGAAAATTAGACCATCTGAGGTTCGAATGGAGGACAGAAATGGAGTGTACGCAAAAGCTTTCCGAAAGCACAGGCATGCAGGAAAATTCAGTACTCAAACTCTTGATAAATGGAAAAATGCTCTGCGCAGAGTTTCACTCATTCAAGGCATTATCAGTGAAGGGTAATAAAATACATTGCAAGTTCTATTTATTTTATTTTGTTTTAATTGTGTTGATTTGTATTGATAAATTACTGCCTTACTGTATCAGTGAGAAAGGGGAGATGGTGGAAAAAATCACAGCTTGTGTGGCCGAATATATTGAAACAGCAAAATCCCAAGGCAAAGCATTTGGAAGGACTGCTTAAAATACAAAAGGATGTTAAAAGACTCGATAGGTTATAAAATCAAGATTATCTGTATTGCTAACAATCAGAGTTAACAATTTATCACTTGGTATCTTGGTCCCATTGTTATTCTCTAACTTGCATATAATTAGAGAGAAATAGACAAATTTTCCTAGAGAATGAAGATCTTTTCATTAAGATTTTACTGAAGATCAAAGTTTTAGAAAAGGAGAATATTGAGGCCAAGTGTTCTCTTGAAGAAATTTCTCATCCTTCTAGAATTTAATATTTTTCAATTACTTAGGTCTATCCCCCTCTTTAGCTAGGTCCATATCCAAAAATTTATCCAAGTAAAGATTTCTAGGGAAAACATTATTGCTAAATGATCTCCTCCTTGTCTATGTTTCTTCGAAATTAATATTTATGGCTGTATAAGGGGTAACCCATGGAAAACTAGGATTTGCGGATGAGTTGTAGAACTCAAGGATCAACTCATTTATTTTCACTATTTATATTAGATACTTTAGTAACAACCAAGTGGAGGCTTGTACTCTTTTTGTGACATTGTCTAAAGCTTGTGAATTGGAATAGAAAAATGTTGTTTGTGAAGTGGATTCCATGATTGTAGACGTTCTTTTGAATAAATTAATGTCTTGTATGATTTATTCTCAATTGAATTCTCTAGTTGAGCAGATTTTATGCTTTGTTCCTAATTTTGATTCCATTTCTTTATCTATAGATTGTTTGACTAAATAGACTTATGAAAAAGTTGGCAACTAGAATTTCTCCATTTTGGATTCCTTACCTCTAGCTAAATTTAAGATCCTTCTTCAATTGATAGTCCTCAAAGTCCTATGTGATTCAAAGATTGTTATATTTTAAAGGATTCATGGTTCTTTAGGAAAATTCTTCTTACTTTATCAACCGATAAATATAGCTATCTTCAATTCTCTATATCATATATTGATACAAATTCTCATTCACCAATATAAATTTATATTTTGAAAATAATTATAAAACATTATAAAACCTTTAAGTATTGTTATAAATTTTCCAGTAGACTTTTCCTATGAACGTTTAAACCCAAGAAGTCGTTGGACACCATTTTAACTGTCTGCCACTGAAAGTTTTGATTGGTTAGACGATATTTAAGTCGTGGGTTTCTGCCGCCGGGCAAAACAGGTCAGACTGCTGTTTGCGCAGTTCTTCTTTAGCCATTCGATTCGATTCGATTGGTTTGCAGCGTCGATGATCTCTCTACTTTCCTTTATCTCCGCCTGCTACAATTGGAGAAAACAGCCGTGTCTCCTACTGCAACGAAAATATGGTCTTCTCAATTTTATGACGACCATTTTAATCATCACAATCTCAGTGTGGAGTTGTTTTCATCGTATATATGCATCTCCTTTAATCTCTTTCTAGAAAATTTGGAGATTCACTTGTTTCGAATGTTTCCTTTTGGAATCAAAAGTTTCTAGAAGAATTCAAATGCTTCTCGTAGTCTACAAATTGCATCAATATTTTACTACAATTTCTAACTGGAGGCGGGGCTTCGCCATAATGTGTTTTAAATCCTCCTTCCATGAATGCTTCGACCGTGGTTTTGCAATTTGCATAATAGTAACTTGGGAGAAATGGGATAAAGCAAGTGGAAGACTTTTAAAAATAAATAAATAATGCAAATTTTTAGCTGCACAAATATAAAATCAAAAGTTGGGAGTGCGTACAGAAAAAAAGGACAATTCTATATTAAATTATTGTGTTTCGGATTAAGGAATCTGTTTGGACTAGCTGCATAAATACTATTAACATCTAGAAGCTACAATCTAGAAACCATTCTAGTGACGAATGTGGAAATTAAAAAAAATATTAAACTCTTCATGAAACAAAATAAAGTTAAAAAATTTGACTAATCTTCCAATCAAATTCAACAAATAATGATAAATAATTGATATCCTCAAACGTGGGCTGAACTATTCATTAATTTACTAGTCAACTCTACATTCATGTGATACTGTAAAAGTAAACAAACAAAAAAGAAAGGCTCTGCACTTGTAACAGATGTGGTAAACACTACAACATATATTGAAAGAATAACCCACATACAGACAGAAACAATCATGTCAAAATTTTATACCACCCATATTGACATAGTTACCCGTAAACAGACAGAATAAGCTTTGTATCAGAGTCCTTCAAAATCGAAAACAAAACATTATCAGCATAGTTTTTTTACTAAATCATATTAAACAAACAATTCATAGGGAGCATGATATGAATTGTTGAACTTCTGTGTGTGGAGAGGGGGAACAATGTCAAACGCATTGATCTGGAATTATCATTGTTAATTTCATTTTGAAAGAGAACAATGTCAAACGCATTGATCTGGAATTATCATTGTTAATTTCATTATGAAAGAGACTCATGTGAGGAAGCAAATCTAACTCTATTTAAAGGAGAGCGGTAACAATGTCAAACGCATTGATCTGGAATTATCATTGTTAATTTCATTATGAAAGAGATTGATGTGAGGAAGCAAATCTAATTCTATTTAAAGTGTTAAAGTATTGTTCGTTCGTGTTTAATAAACGACGAGACAATCATGATCTGCATATAAATATAGATATATTTATATATATGTACTATATAATATAATTGAAAAGTAAGTATATATTAATATGCATGTGTGTGTGTGT
>MU224456.1:177689-188309 GCA_018584345.1 Thuja plicata
AAAAATGATATATGCGTAGCTGATTTTATGAAGATATTTAAAGAGAAACTAGTTTATGAGTACATATGTCATTCACATAGAGCTAGGTGGTTGGACAAGCAATTCAAGATATGTAAGGACACTTTCCACTTGGTACTATTGTCTCCATCGTTGATTTTGTTGAGAATTATACACTTAAACCTTAGAATGAAGTGCAAGCATTGTATTTCCATTCTATACAAGTGATGATCTTTGTACATATAGCATTCTTGCATGCACATGATAGCACAAACACAAATAGAAAGGTTTTAAGAGAGTATCACTTCTACACCAGTGACGATCGCACACATTCATCAAAGTTTGTTCAAGGTTGCTTCAAATTTTTCTATGATAATTTAAGGGAAAGAGGTATTGATTACAACCAAAACATAATATGGTTAGACAATTGCACCTCACATCTCAAGAATACAAGGATGTTCTATTGGTTGAGTAGGATACATGTGACAAGTGGTGTTCAACATTTTTGGAATTTCACCGAGGTGGGGCATGGAAAAGGAGAGCATGATGGTGTGAGTGCATGTGTAAAAAGAGCTCTTGCGAGAGAGGAATTGAAGTACAAAGGTGGTGCAGAGTTAATAAATGTAGAAACAATTGTGTGATGGCTCAACTCTATGATGGGAACATGCGATGAAGGTAAGTATATGGTTAATAGATTTTTTTGGTTGATAGGCGAGTCTAACATTGAAAACTATCTAGATTGTTGTACATTTAAAAGATCAAGTGACATGCACTCATTTAGAAATTCAAATGCACCATCACTAGGTAATTATACTAGATTAATGGCATGTTTTTTCTTGTCTTGTATGAATTTTACGTGGGAGGAATGTGAATTAAAAGAGTGGGTTAACGAATGGTCTTATAGACCTTTGCAACCGCTTGATACATATCAACTTCCTAGAGCACTACACTTGAGCCAGTTTTAAGCATCAACAGATTTTGATCACATATCTGACCTAGTTGAACCAGGTAATTTCTTAATTTATTCTTCATTTTGAGATGAACTCTGTTTAACCTACTTTAAATCATTTTATTTGGTGGTTAAGTGTTTAGGGTGTTAACTTATCACTCTATAAATTGCAGGTCATGTATATGTAGTTGTTGCAGATGAGAACAATGAGGAAGGGACTGATTACTTTTTATGTCATTGTATTGAGGGAAAAAAGAAATTGACAACTACAGTCATTGATGAAGAGGGTATTGAGTACCCAATAGGATCCATTGTTGTGATAGGGACATTGCTTAGAAGGTACGCTATAAATATATAATGTGTTCTTGTTTGATGACTTTGAGACCTCTTACCATCATTGTATTACACTTTATATCTTGAATTTTGTGTTAATTTATGCTTCTATGAAATCCAAGTACCCTATCCAAAAATTCAACAAGTGGTTGTTTGAGTACTATGAGACAAACATATTTTGCATAACTCGAACCTTCTTGTTAAAACAAATATTGTATTGATAAAGTATACTGGTGGACCTCGTAAGAAGACTTTATGGAAACTTCATGAATCTGAAAATGAGGCAATACATGACATAATAAGGGTTAGAGCTGATCCAGAAGGTTCGCTCAATTAGTTTTGGGCCATCATGAAGAATCATTCTACAAAATCATAGAATTATTTTAACAATTTTGTATATAAATTTTGTGAAACAGTCAAACTTTGCTTTTTTGTAAATATAAATGACTATGAAGTGGTCTACATGCATATTTGGAGACCAGATTTTGTATATTGAAAGAAGATCAAATTGTATATAAAAGTGGTCATGGGTTGATTTGTATATACTGAGGGTCCACATTTCGTATAGTTTATTGTGTACCATTTAACTAAGAGGATATGAGTGAATTATGATTGATTACAATTATAACAATGGTTCATGCAATGGATATCTCACATTTCTCTAAATTATAATAATGGTTCATGTGTAGTATTTACGTATGTATGTTCATTTTCATATTATATCTTTTCCATGTATTGTATGCATCTCTCTCTCTCTCTCTCTCTCTCTCTCTCTCTCTCTCTCTCTCGTCCAAAGAAACTACCTTGAAAATATTCTATCAAACCAAAGTAATAGGCATAATCTATAATTAAAATTATAGTGTTATATGTTATGCTTTGTGNTATGTCTCTCTCTCTCTCTCTCTCTCTCTCTCTCTCTCTCTCTCTCTCTCTCTCTCTCTCTCTCTCTCTCTCTCTCTCTTCCAAAGCAACTACCTTGAAAATATTCTATCAAACCAAAGTAATAGGCATAATCTACAATTAAAGTTGTGGTGTTATATATTATGATTTGTGGACATTTGAATTGTTTTACTTCTATTGCTGCCCAATTTGGCTTAGTACACCTTGGGAACACTTCGGTCTGACTCGGGCCAGAATGTTCTTGATGGTTTGCAAGAGAAAAAATGTCTCCCCTAGTGTTTACCTAACCAAATCGAGCTGATGGAGCTGACGGTTTGGTCCCACGATGAATGGTTTGAAAGATGCACCATTGAGCAACTTTTTATTGAGTAACAATGCAAATTTTTGCACCAACCGAGATCAGGTCACCAAATGGAATATGAGTAGAATCTCCTAGAACTGAGCCACATGCTTGTAGGCCTTCCCAAGATGGTCCTTGTACACTTCACAGATCTCTCATATCTCTCACGAGGTGCGAGATATGGCTCTCCAAAAATTGCTGCCCAATTTGGCTTAGTGCACCTTGGGAACACTTCGGTCTGATTTGCGCCATAATGTTCTTGATGCTTAGAAAGAAAAAAAGGTCTCCCCTATCTTTTACCTGACCAAGTAGAGCTGATGGAGCTGACGGTTTGGTCCTACGATGAACGGTTTGAAAGATGCACCATTGAGAAACTTTCAACTGAGCAACAATGCAACTTTTTGCACCAACTGAGATCGGGTCTCGAAATGGAATCTGAGTAGAATCTCACAAAAGTGAGCCACATTCTTGTAGGAATTCTCAATATGGTCCTTATGCACTTCACAAATATCTGATATCATTAACAATGTCTGAGATATGGCTCTCCAAAAATTGCTACCCAATTTGGCTTAGTGCACCTTGGGAACACTTCGGTCTGACTTGCACCAGAATGTTCTTGATGCTTCACAAGAAGAAAAAGGTCTCCCCTAGAATTTACCCAGCCAACTAGAAGTGATGGAGCTGATGGTTTGGTCCCATGATGAATGGTTTGAAATATGGAGCATTGAGCAACTTTTAACTAAGCAACAATGCAACTTTTTGCACCAACCGAGATCGGGTTGCCAAATGGAATCCAAGTGGAATCTCCCATAAATGAGCTACATTCTTATATTTATTCCCAATCCATTCCTTGTGCACTTCACAGATCTCTAATATCTCTCACAGTGTCTGAGATATGGCTCTCCAAAAATCACTTCCCAATTTGTCTTAGTACACCTTGGGAACACTTCGGTACGACTTGCGCTGGAACGTTCTTGATGCTTCAGAAGAAACAAAAGGTCTCCCCTAGTGTTTACCCAGCCAACTAGAGCTGATGGAGCTAACGGTTTGGTCCCACCATGAACAGTTTGAGAGATGCACTATTGAGCAACTTTCAACTAAGCAACAATGCAACTTTTTGCACCAACCAAGATCGGGTTGCCAAATGGAATTCGAGTGGAATCTCCAGGAACTAAGAAAAATGATTTTAAGCCTCCCCAAGATATTCCTTTTTCACTTCACAAATCTCTTATATCTCTCATGAGGTCTGAGATATGGCTCTCCAAAAATCTCTGCCCAATTCGGCTTAGTGCACCTTGGGAACACTTCGGTCTGACTTGCACTAGAATGTTTGTGATGCTTCACAAGTAGAAAAATGTCTCCCTTAGTGTTTACCTGGCCAACTAGAGTTGATGGAGCTGATGGTTTAGTCCCATGACGAATGGTTTGAAATATGCACCATTCAACAACTTTCAACTAAGCAACAATGCAACTTTTTGCACCAACTAAGATCGGGTCACCAAATGGAATCCGAGTGGAATCTCCCAGAACTAAGACACATGGTTGTAGGCCTTCCCAAGATGGTCATTATGCACTTCAAAAATCTATGATATCTCTCACGAGGGCTGAGATATGACTCTCCAAAAATTACTGCCCAATTTGGATTAGTGCACCTTTGGAACACTTGGGTCTGACTTGAGCCCGAATGTTCTTGATGCTTTGCAAGGGAAAAAGGGTCTCCCGTAGTGTTTACCTAGCCAAATTGAGCTGATGGAGATGATGTTTGATCCCATGATGAAAGGTTTGAAATAATAATAATGAAAAAGTGGCATAGCAACTTTTAAAAGTTGCTCGACAACATTGTTGGCAAGTTGACTCCCAGGGAGTATATGGCTTATTTTGTGTTGTCATTATGGCAACAAAGTCATATGAAGTTTTGACAGTAAACTATGAAGTGAAAATTGACTAAGTGTAGAAGATAAAATAGAATAGTGACTTGCAGTCGATCAGGGCATCAGCACATGTGTGTATGACCACATCAGGATATGCGCATTCAGAATTAAGCTCTATGGTATGCTATTATGCTTACCATATACACGCATGGTACAAAATGGCAGTATAGAAAAGTTATAGAAAGAACAAGTACACTAGCAGTTCAAAATACAGAGTATGAAGCCGACTTGATGATTTTGATTAGCATGTAATATTTTGTTATGTAAAGGCTAAGCGCCTATTGTAATAAGTTTGTAATCATGTATTAAACATTTTTGTAAACATGCTTAAGCCAATTTGTTTGGAAGCATTGTGTATTATGTTTTTGGGCCGACTAAGGTCTTGTTTATAGTCGCGTCTATTCGGGCATAAAGATATATATATGTAATGCAAAGATATATTATAAGTGTCATGGAAATAGTCAAAGAAGATGTATAGCAGAGAAGTATGAAGATATCAGTATGAGATAGAGCCCTTAAAGAGGTTAAGAGCATAAGCGCATAACTAGAACTGATCAAACATTTGTGTCACATACAACAGTTCACTTTTGGATATAGTGCATATCTATTCTCAGGAGGTTGTAGCCTTCTTTCTCTTTAAGAAGTGAGCTCTTGGAGAGTGAGTCCTCACCCCTAACAGGGCTGTTTGTAAAAGACTCCTAATAGGGCCAGACCCTTAACCAGGTCATTGTACTTACATTGTAAAGACTGCTCCTAATAGGGCAAAGGAACTCTAACAGGTTCATTATACTAGTGCAATATTTGTGGGTACTAATTCCCACCGAGGTTTTCCTCTAATCAAGGTTTTCCTGTAATCATATCTTATGTTAAGCTTCAAGTGTTATATGATTGATTTATGTTTAAGTTGCTGAATTTGAATAATTAGCTAAACACTTATTCACCCCCCGCCCCCTCTCAGTGTTTCCAACAATTGGTATCAAAGCCTGGCCCTCAGAGAGAAAATTTTAACCACTTGAGGAGATCATGGATTCAGCAGAAGTCAAACATCTAAAAAATAATCTTGAAGTAGCCCTTGAAGATCTGGATAGATCTGAGAAAGAAAATGAAGAACTTAAACTAAAATTTGATGGCTCACAAATGCTTATCAAGAAACTAAGGAAAGAACTAAAAGATTGCTCCACCAATGATTTGAAACTGAATGAAGAGAACATGTCTCTAAAAGATAAGATAGAAGAATTGAATGATCAGTTAAATAATAGCTTAACAAATATTGAAGAAAAGAACAAAGAAAACAAAAAGTTGGATGAAGAACTCATGCAAGCCAATATGAAAATCTTGGAATTGGAAAATATCAAGAACAAAATTGAATCTGAATTATCAAGAGGAAAAGACAAGATTGATAAACTAGACACAAGCTCTGATCTGATTTAATCACAGCTCTATGCACAAAAGCTAAAAGGTGACACCACTGGTATGGGATAAAGTTTAGCTCAAATTGAGATCAACTAATTACAAGAAAGAAAAGAAAATTGAAAATCATGAAGAGACTAAAGCAGAATCACCAAAAGATAAGTACAAGATAGTCAACTATACTTTCTATGCCTATAACAAGCATGGACACTTGGAAAGAGATTGTAAGAATGTAAGACCCTTCAATGGTTACTGTTACTCCTGTAATAAGTTTGGTCATAGGGCTATTCATTTCAGAACAAATCAAAGAAATCAGCCACAACTGAACCAAAGGAATCAAACTCAATTCAATCAGAGAAATCAACCTCAAAGAAACTTGTAGAAAATTACATGTCAGATATGTAACTACAATGGAAACACAGCCAAGCAATGCAGCATGATGACTAAAAAAACTAGACCTCCTATCATCTGTTACTCATGTGGAAAAGTTGGACATATCTCAAGGTTTTGCATATCAAGAACAAAAGGACAAGAGAATCCCAAGAAGTCTTTGTTTGAAGAATCAAGAGAAGTCAAGTTTCTGGAAGCCAAAGCTAACTCAGATAAAATATGGGTTGCAGTAAAGAAGGATAATGAAGAAAACAAGGTAGAAGATGCATCCTCAATGGATGCACCTTCTACTTTTGAATAGTTGACTCTCATGGTCTTAGGGGGAGCTATTGTAGCTCTGAACCCCGGTGTGGCTGGTATACTCACCTCTGAGTATGCACCTATGGATTAATGCATGTAATCATGAATTGAGGTTGTATGCATTCATGCATTACCTTTACTTCATTCGGAACAAATTTTGAAATTCTATCTGTAAACTGCTTTACGACAATGAGCATTAAATACAATTGATCTTTATATAAATTGGAAAAAGATCCTAAAAACCTCAGTTTGCATTTGAGATTGAAGTATTCAAAAAGAAGATAGGCATCGAGCATCAAATCACTAACAACTTGAAGGATTAGTTGGTTTGTATGTGGATTATGTTTGGAACAGAACCCTAGCAGTCAGGTCATTTCAGAATCATCGTGAAACCCTACTTAAGCTAGTCACAAGTAAGTATGGAAACCCCTGTTGTATTCAACATTGCTGAGAGGAAGAGATTTGTTTTTAAGAAGCATCCATTCAAGTCTATACTAGATGATGTCGAAGGAGCATTCTCTAGGACTCCGCTAGGATTCATACATGTAGAAGACATCCACGCATATGTTTATTGCAAGAAAGAAATAGTTGGAGACAACGACATTGCATCTCTCATGGGTTCTATGATGAAACCAGATTATACATTCAAGGATGTATATGTGCATCTCACTGATAACCCTATCTTTGAGTATTCCAATGTGCATGAGTTCTATGAGCCAGAGTGGGTGAAGATATTACTGAGTAGGATACATGATGATCTATACTGGAAAGGTGAGGTTCCTGTCGGCATCACTGTAGATCTAATTCATGAGATGACTAGACTTCCCAAGACTGGACCAGTTCTTCCAACTGGCAAAGATGTTAAGAAACAAGTTGAGAAAGCATGCTTATCTAGGAGTGATAGGCATGGTATGATAGTTGATCCCATCAAGGAAGATGACATAAAGCTAGTTACCATGATACTAGGTTATAAATTCTAGCATACAAGCAGACTAAACAGTGTAACTGTAGCTACTATCTTAGCAGCAATAAAAATGGTGAATGAAAATACTCAGTACAACCTATGTGAGATATTGTGTTCTTAATTGATTGACAACATCCAAGCTATTAAGCATGACAAGAGAAAGATATTCAGGTTTGACTCACTGATCAGATATCTTTACTTCAACATAGTAGGAAAGGTTGCAAATCTCTACCTAGACAAAAGAAAACCCACTATGTCACAGATTTCACTAAAAGCCACATCAGAGAGTAGTGTGAAGGATTCTATGGACATGGACATCAAGATATTCAGAATCAAGATGCAGAAGAGGTTCAGGATACCTGAGAAAATAGTTGAGAAGTACAAAGACACCATATTCTTTATGGTGGAGATTGACTATACTTGCATGGAGGCAGTTGAGCCCAGGACAAAATGGATTCATCCTCTTGGTTATGAAGTCGAAGAACATGTTCTGGAAGGTTATGCACAAGTCCTCTTATCTGCGCCCAAGGATCCCAATGAACCTAGATGGGGTACTTATAGAGAAAAGGAAAATCAAGTTGATTCTATCTTACACAGTGCTGAGAACAAAAGGAAGGCATCTAGGATTACCTCAAATATCCTAAAATTTCATGGTGTTACACAAGAAGATCTTGAGAGAGATAGAGAAGAAAAGATAGCAAAAGAACTTGAGAAGACTCCCATAGAAGTAAAAATAGAAAAGACTGATAATATGCCCAAGAAGAAGAAGAAGAAATCAAATGAAGATACATCTGCGCCATCAACCACCATTAATCTGGATGCATCTCCACCATCAGTACCTAGCAATAAGTCTAGAGGAAGGAAGGAAGCGCCCACTAGTCATCCATCCTCAAGAACTACAAGGATCAAGGTAATGAACACACAAGCTCCTCCTGAGGTAGGTTTCAGACCTAGTCTTAATGTCTTTAGGAACAAAATTTTCAATGAAGGAAGACTAGATTCTCTCAAGAATGTATATGACAAATATCAAGAGATAGACAAATTATAGATTCATTCTGTGATCATCTCTCACATGATTAAGTTCAAAAGGACTGTATTGGAACTCAAAACTATCATACCAGACAAGATATGGAACATACTTGATATGCTAAAGAGGAAATAAATTGAAGAGGATATGAGGATAAGAGAAGAAACATTGGATAGTCTTCTCCCGGTGTGCTTGCATGATGAGAAAGTCATTTTGTTGGACTTAGTAAAGTTGCACCTAAGAACCAAAACAAGGATTCTTCATATCATGAACAAGGAGTATGATCTGGTTGGTGAAGAGACTCATAAAGCATTTGAGCAGGTATTTCTAGATAGACACATGTATCCATCAATGGTGCCTACAGCTAAGGCAACTCCAGTTCCTCCTAAATAGGTTGCAGAACCAGCAATTCAGAATGCACCTAAGACAGGTCCACAGGTTTTAGCACCCTCAGTCTCAATAGCCTTTGATACAACAAAAGTTTTAGGGGATACTATAGTGATTGATGATATCAAGATATCTATGACCGCTTCTGACAATGATATGGATAAAGTTGAAAAATCATTTGTAAACTCGGATGAGACAGAGAAGGCATGCACTAATAAAGTTCCCTCTATAGATTCAACAAACTTGAACAAAGAGGAAGATAATAAAAAAAATGAGACACCAGTCATGGACATCCTAGTTAAAAGTGAATGCATGGATATGAGTCAGAATACCATATTCACACCATCGATTCAACCATCCACCTCATTGCTGTCAAGTTTAACTCCTGACTCAGCAAGTTTGGATGCTTAAGGAGAATAAGACCTAATCAAGATTAGTGTCCTAGCCATGGAAAAGGCCAAAGAGAAATAGGTTATGAGAAACTCTCTCTTCTTGCAATCAGTAAACATCCTAAATGACCTAGTACCTGCAGACAAGAAATTAGCAAAAATTCAGTCAGTTGATGATGTAGACAGTATACTAACAAGCTTCAAAGCACATTTTAAAAACTTAGTAGACTCAGCTACTAGAATTGCAGAAGATGAGTACAACAAGGAAAGGTTGAATGAACTAGTAAAGAATTTTTCCTTAGATTTAAAGTCATTGAAGATTGGTCAGTCTATGTTGAAAGAGTTGGCAGCTAAAGGTAGAAATATAATAGCCAACTGCATGGATAGGGTGAAATTCACCTCTGAACATATCAAGAAGATAGAGGAGGCAGATATCTTGGTTGACAGTGTTAGGAAATGAGTCAAGAAATCCATGCAAGACATGAACATTTGCAATAGTATCTATCAAGGTCAGCTTGAAAAGATAGAAAAAGCTAAAATGGAGATCAATGAGATAAGGACTCGACAGACTCAGTTGAGAAATGCACTTGCACCCTCCTTAGCAGTTTTGGATGAGAACATCAAACAGATTGATGCCACTATTGTCACATATGATCAAGGTCCCTGCATGGACCTGATAAAAATGGAGAATCACACTTATTCTCTATGCGCCCATCTCTAGACAATTGATGCAATGAAGGCATTCTTGCAGCAAGAGATAAAGAATCTTTAGGTTATATATCCAAATGTATATATGGAGTAAGTATCTAGACACTTACAATTTTGACACCTTTGTCATTAATATAAAAGGGGGAGTAATATACAAGGAATATGTGTATATATGGGGAGTAGTATATATTATAAAGTATAATGATATACAGTTTTTGTGTTAGTCAATTTTGAGTAACTTGGCCACATTCCTTTGTTGCCATTAATGAAAAAGGGGGAGACTATTGGAAAGTTGACTCCCAGGGAGTATATGCCTTATTTTGTGTTTTCATTATGTCAACAAAGTCATATGAAGTTTTGACAGTAAACTATGAAGTGAAAATTGACTAAGTGTAGAAGACAGAACAGAACAGTGACTTGCAGTCGATCAGGGCATCACCGCATGTGCGTACGACCACACCAGGATATGCGCATTCAGACTTAAGCTCTATGGTATGTTATTATGCTTACCCTAGACACGCATTTTATGGAATAGTAGTACAGAAAAGTTACAGAAAGAACAAGTACACTAGCAGTTCAGAATACAGAGTATGAA
>MU224456.1:254836-266243 GCA_018584345.1 Thuja plicata
AGCTTGTGAATTGGAATGAAAAAATATTATTTTTGAGGTGGACTCCATGATTCTTGTCACTCTTTTGAACAAAGGAATGTCTAATATAGTTTCCTGCAATTGGGTTTTCTTGTTGAGCATATTTTATGTTTTGTTCCTAATTTTTATTCCATTAATTGTATTCATATTCATAGGGAACAAAATATGGTGGTTAATTATTTGGTTAAATGGTCTTTTGAAAAGGTTGGTAAGTAGAATATATTTGATTGAGGCTCCTTAACCAAATCCAAGGTCCTTCAATTGATTCAACATGAAGAGGTTTAATTTCTCCTTCCCAAATCTGATTAATAATTCTCTAAGTCCTGCTTGATTCAGAGGAGGGTTGATCATTTTTAATGAAACCCATTTTTAATAAAACATCTCCTACTTATCAGTTATGAATATTTTAAAATCTCTATATTGTAGGTCAATATGGAATCCCTTATCGATATAATTTTAACTTCTTACCAAAAGTAAATAATAATAATAATGATAATAATAATAATAATAATAAAACATTCGAAAACCTTCAAACATTGTAATGATGTGCATGGGAAATGTATAGATGTAAGAGGTAGAGATGGAGATAGATATGATAGCATACATAATGTAAGGGGGAGTATGATATTGTAGTATGTAAGCAATGCAAGATCTTTGAGAGTTATGCATTGTGAGAATTTTGAATATGATAATTGTTTGAGATGATTATGAGAATTTTTGCCATCAATGCCAAAGGAGGAGATATGTAGAGTGGTCATGACTGGATACATAATTATTTATCCTCGATGGAAATATATTTATTTATCATGGTTACAGTGATCAGTAAGAATTATACATGATTGGTAAAGGGAAGATCAACTATATGTTGACTCATGTTCAGGAAGAACAATATTAGACACATATTGTGGTAGTGGTCGAGTTGAGGAAAGATTCAGATTTTGCGATCAGAAATATAGTATGTATATGGTATGTGGAATCCATGATTCCGACTGCAAAAAGTTTATATGAAGTTTTGATTGAATTATGTTATGAGTGAGAAGGCAATTTATGTATCTGCTCGCCAATCAGAGTTTCATATTAATTTGATTAAGGCAGTGGATCTAAGGCTAACATATTAATTCTAATATTGGTAATAAGTTTTGAGGATAACATATTGGATGTTGTTGACACTGATTTCAAGGAGGTTGGATAATATTTTGAGCCGACTGTGGTAGAAATTTCTAGGTCTTGTGTGACCTAATGAAAATCTATATAATGAGCACTAAATCATTTGATTTGGGGTTGAGATCATATTTTTAGATTGGACAATCATGAATTGAAGGAGCAAATATTAGTATAACATTAGTAAGGAAAGGAGGAGAAAGGATTTGACAGGCAATTAGTGTCATTCTATAGATCAACAAATCTTGTTGTTCCCTAACAATTGCAGTAGGTCAAATCCCCTAATAGGTTAAACTTTAACAGGTTCTTATTTGTAAATCATTTAAAAGGGTAGGTTCTTTATCAAGGTTTGAAATCCTCTATTGAGGTAGATCATAGCTTATCTGTTTAAACTCCTAATAGGATGTGTTGGTTGTATTCCAAGTTTTTCTGATTGCCCTAATATTTTGGTTACCTTCATGCCAATTTCTATCCCAAGTCAGGAAATATGTCCCATTTTTGAAGTATTCCTGTGAAATTTTTGAGTCTTTAGGTCAAAATCCACATGAGCAGTGCAAAAACCCAAAACCCTAAGCTCTGTTCTAAGTAAAATGCAAAAGAGCCCTAAAATGTCAATCGAGTTTCTAATTTTGCATTACCTTTTTGACAAACTTAAGTCATGTGCCTTTTGTGATGGTCTCCTAGTCGCTTGATCCCAGAAGCATATTCCATTTAGTTAGGAGACTTGGCGATTAACTGTTGTTGGGATGTCTCTTAAAGAAATAGAATATTCCTTATTTGTTATGAGACTTGGTGGAACCCTTTAGTCATGAAGTCTCCCAATGAAAAACATGTCACCAAGAATTACTAAAGCAAATAGTTAAGTTGCGGTGTCATACAAAGAAACCAGCAGTTAGTAAATTTTTATGAGACTTAGCGATTGCTTCAGTCGCGGGGTCTCCAAATTGGGATGTAGTTAAGTGACATGTTAAAAAGTCCATGTCGTGTAGTCTCCAAGTAAGATGACAGTTAAGTGAAAGATGCCAAGACTTCACGACAAACCACAAGAATTTTAGAATATATGACAGTCGGGTGGTCACTGGATTAAAGTGCTAAGTCAGTTTTTACTCAGTGACTTAGAGACAAATAGTTAAAGGAGACACGTGTCCACAATGAGCTGAATAAGGCTAGTTGCATGGTCTCCCAAAAGGAAAGAGTCATTTGGCAATTAAGAGACTAAAGGTATTGTCGCATAGTCTCTAAATGACTAAAAGCTTTTAAATATATACTCAGTGACTTAGCGGAGCCGTTAGATGCAGAAGGACAAAAGATCAACAGTAGTCGCTAAGTCTCTGTCAAAAGTGCATGATAGTAAAAAATTCTCACGACAATGAGATAAACTTTAGTCGCGTAGTCTCTGAAATGAACTCAAAAGGTAAAGGTTGGTCGCAGGGTCTCGTAACGAAAAATAAACATTCAGCGATTTGGAGGTAACAGTTAAAGGTAAAGATAACCTTCAGTCACGGGGTCTCCAAATAAACTCTGGGTTAAGATTTCCATCTCGCGACTTTGATTCATTCAGTCGCGTGACCGCTAGAACTTAACTATGGTTAGCCAAGTAAAGAAAATCACACAGTCGCTAGGTCTCTAGGAGATTTAAGGAATAAGAAGTTTGATTAGTGACAAGGAGATATTGCACAGTCGCATGGTCACTGAATATGAAAAATCATAAAAGGTGGTAGTTGCTGACATGACAATGTGGAAGATTTAGTGTCCAATGAGAATCCAAAGGATTAATTAATATATGAAAAAAGGTAGCTGAGATGTCTGATAGAAAACCAATCATATGAAGACATGTCACCCTCTTCAAATTTTATAAGGGTTTTTCTAAAGATGCACATATATGATTTTGATTTCATATCACACTCATGAGCTACGGCTAGGATTTTAATTAATTTCACAGCATGTTGAATTGAAAGCAAAATTGATTGTCTTTCCAATGATGAGCTATGTACTTAGAAAAGTTACCATAAAGAGTTGATCGAAAGTTCATTTTCAACTTATCATACTCTCAGAATTGCAGAGTGAAGAAGTGCAAGAACTTTTGTTTTTAGAAAGAAGAGATTGATCAGTTGCAGGGTACTTATCCGGTTATCAAGTTTCCTAAATTGTTAGGCAGTGAACAGAGAAGAGCATTGAGTTCTCAGCATAGATTTGTTTCAATATTAGAAAGAGAGGAGGGTGATACAGAACAAGATGAGTAAGGCTGTCAGTGTGGCTTCAACCAGTGGAAGGAGTGACGAAGTAGATGATGATGCAAAAGGGAAAAGGAATTACTCTGATGAGTTCTTGAAGCTATTTCCGGGGTCTACACAGAACAAGAGGGCCAATGCAAATCTGCTGGCAGATGACTACTGTGAGATCAGAGATGCTTCCACTCCAGGATCAACAGGTTTTTCTCTTTACAATTACTTCTATAATAATTATGATAAGGCCATCCCAGTGTCAAGCCCTTGGAATTGTGGTCTTTCTAGGTTAATTTCCCATGATGTCTATATAGATGTAGACTTATTTTTGGGTCTTGCCAGCCACTATGATGCCCTGTCTAAGACAATCAAGAAAAATGACGGTACTGCCCTATTAATGTTAAATAGGAATTCATTTATGCAAGCCTTTGGCTTATACAGTACCATGTTTACCAAGATAAACATTACTAAGGGAGGGGAGAGGTATAGGTTAAAACTTGGTATTGCTAGGGGTCAATTACAGAAGCATATGCTTAAAGAGGTTAGGAACCATCTTACTCATATACCTAGAATTGCACCCTACTGCTTTAAGGACTTACATTTCTATATCAAGTATATTGCCTATGCTTTATGTAGAGTGTTAGGGATAGATGCAGGGGTAGAGAAAATAAATGCCAGAATTTTGATGATGGTCCTAGACTTACAAGAGGTGCATTCTAGCACCAGTTATGACTACATACATCACATTATTGACAAAATGCATGAAGGATTTGTAGCTACGCAGAAGAAGATGAAGGACCCTAAGGAGAAGGAGCCTAGGTTCTTCCACTATTCCATCCTGATGCATTTGTTGTTGCATTTTAACTATGGGATTATGGATGTGAATAACTTGAATCCTCAGAGGATTTTCTAGGACAAGCCTAATCCTATTCAGTTTTGGGTTAGGATATGGAATTATACATCCAAGGACTGTGATTTTTGTGGATTTGAAAATTGGATTGTATATCCATTAATGTAGATCATGGGTATCAGCAAAACCAGACTCCCAGTAAAGGTGTTGCAATTATTGAGACCTTGTGAGTATGTGGACAAGTGGGAGGGTGATCACAACTGGGGAGATTTCTTCTTGGAAGAAAATTTTACCATGATTAGGGTATATGGATGTACACATCCACCTCATATCCTACCCTATCATGTGCCATCCAGAGTTTCTGCCATGGAGTTCATCTGGAAACTATTGTTGATAGACAATGAACATTTTGCACCACATAGGAAGGGGACCTTAACCCCTAGACAGTTTAAAACCTTTAACTTTACCATTGGAAAGGGTGCTATAGATCAGGTGAGTGCATGGTTGGAGAGCTACAAGATGAGGGCAGCGTCATATAGATATATTGACCTTGAGGGATTCATGGCAGGAGTTAGGAAACTTTTGACTCCTACCATCCCCAATACAAATGTGCATGGTTTCTGTGTAGAAGAGGATGTCACAATAAATCTTCTTGATGAAGATGAGATAAGAACAAGAAGAGAGAGGATTCAAGAATTGTTGAATCTTGAAAAACAAATAAAGAGAAATGGGTTATGTTTTGGAGGATTTTACCCTAATTTGCCTTATTTTGATAGGATTAAGGCTATGATTGATAATTTTTATGTACTCTGTGAACAATTGGATAATGTTTTAGATAAAAAAGGAGAAAAGGAGCCTGAATATTCAAAATCAGAATATGAGAGTGATAGTGATGGTGATTATGCCCGTACACCTCAATATGACCAACCTCAATAGGATGTTGCAGAGGTAGCACAGGAACAAGGAGAACAAGGCCACATCATTGACCTAACTGAGGTCTCTCAACCAGATGATGTAGAAGAGCCTACTACTAAGAGGAAAAAAGTTGACCATGGTCAGACTTCTTCTGTTAGGCAAGAGAAGAAAGGAGATAGAATAAGTGCCCTCATTCCTGGAAAAAGATTGTATGATCATAATCTAAGGAAGATTATCAGACACGGGAAGAGGCAACAACAGGATGAGGAAGAAAATGTAGAGTTGCCTCTAAAGGCATGTATTGATGAGAGGTTGTTGCATCAGCAACAATTTTTGAGTGATGATAATTTTGTCGAGACTTATGAATTCAAGGATTTTCTAAGATGGCACAAGAAAGAGAAGATAAGGGCTCAGTTGAAGGTAGATGGAGAGGAAATAGTCACAAATGAGGCTTTGTTAGCTCTATAAGCCTATGACCCTGACAGTGAAGATGTCTCTCTAGATGAGGCAAGGAAAATGGTTTTAAACTATGGCATTTTGCTTGCTGAGGGCTAGGACTTAGCCTCAACATTCATTATTGACTAGATCAGGAAGCAGCCTGACCTAAAATTGGCAAGTGAGGTTCAACTGGGTGATTTGATAAATGGATTTGGATATAGTCCAAAATCACAAGCCTTTGCCATGTGGAGCTTATGTCCCAAGGACCAGAAGCCTCAACTAGTAGATATTCAAGAGAGCATGGTGGGGAACCAAATGGTCTGGACTGTGTAGAACAATAGAGATCTGGAAATTTCTCAGATTATGACTCATTGGGCTCACTTAAATAAAGACAAGACAAAACAATTGTCTGAGAAGTGTAGCATTCTGATTGAGGAAACCAGTGCCCTAGCCAAGGATAGAGAATTATGCCATATAAAGATACATCAGCAGGATAAGGCAATTGTTGAGTTGCTGAAACAACTAGAAGAGAAACCTTAAGTGGTTTATGTGCCTCTAGAATAGCCCTTACAAATAGAGGAGAAATAAAAATCAGAGGAAGTAGTTGAAAAGGAAGATGTGGGAAATAATAAAAATGAGATAGCCCTAAGTGCATTTAAATGCATCTTGCAGCATAAGATTGACATACTCAAAGATAAAATAGATGTCATCTTGAATGCTTATAATAAACTGCCCACCTTACACACAGAAGTAACAGGGTACATTGCTACACTGAACCCCTATTTTATTAATTGGTCTCCTAGGGTTCAATTGTTTGAAAAACTTTCCTATTTGCAGTCTCTTAGATCAGATTTACCTGAGGATGTAATTGAGGTTGAAGATGAAATCAAAAAGGTTAATATAGCCTTGTCATTTTTTAAGGGTAAGTTGAATCAGGTAGAGGCTAAGTTAAGCCTATTTTCTCCAAATTTTAATAGATTTGTTCCTCCTTTGAAAGGAGAAGATGATCAAGTTAAGGATTTAGAGGCCTGGAGAGGTGAATTTGATAGCAGAATGCCCAGCAGTGAGGCATTTATTTTAGGATCTGATTTAGATGTGGAAGGTTTCAATAAGATTTTGGATGAAGCCTTCAAGGCAGAGACTGACATGAATAAATTCTTAATGGATGTTAAAAGCATTACAGATGTCAGATGGGAAAGAAAGAAGGCACAAGTCCAGAGTACATAGAGCTTTAATTAGCCAACAGAGGATGAAGTGACAACATGGGACCTGTTGACCAAGCCCAAGAAGAAGAAGCCTGTGGTAGAGGAGGAAATCTTGGATGAAGAATGAAGGGGAACACTTAGCACCTGACCATTGAGCACGGGGAGGTTAGTTATTACTAAGTATAAGTGTAAGTTAGCCTGTAATGGCAGTCACTTAACCTTGATATAAATATTAGAAGCTATCATGAATACTGTCAGACAAAGGTGCCAGATTCCAGAAAAGGACAAAGAGTATCAGATTTCATCCCCTATTTTTGTCTCTCCACCGCTTCTACATTCTCTTTCTCTGTCTTTTCTATAATTTTAGGGTTAGGTTCCTTAAACCATCTGAAGCTTGTTGCATCCTAACATTAAGGATTCCAAGATGGTTAAGGACCTATATATAGATCAAATTTGTAAAAGCAAAAGAGGATGAAATATATTGAAAACCAAACTTTCTTGATTTGTGTCTGTGTCTTCAAGCTTTTTAAGCTTTTCATGTATTGAAGCAGAAACATATGAATAAAATACAGTGCAATTTTACTCTATCTTATTGTTGTCTCTTTACTTGTTGTGTATGCTCTTTAATGTTTAAATTTGTAAGGCATTTTTAAGCATATTGGTTACAAGGTAACTATCTAATTTCTTGCAAGTTTCTTTCAAGGAAAGAACTAAGTTTTGTGATTAGTTTCAGGGAGCATAACAATATTTGAGGATTTGATACAATATTTTAGAGATGACAGGATAGTTTGTAAGGCATTTTATCCGAGTTGCATGTAGGTTGTAAGGCAGCTTACAGTATTTTGTTCTATTTTCTGTGGATCTTCATTTATTAACTCTATAAGCCCAAGGATAGGTACTGGTCTAGGAATCGGTTTGGTAATCTATCATTATCCACATATTAAATATCATTTAAACCAATTACTTTCAAGAATATGTGTGTAGAATCAATTGTACTCACATGTGATTACAGTTGAAATTTCTTGATTTCTTAAAGAGTAAATCAATAGGTTATTCCTCCTAGATTCACAGGAATTGCAAAAGGAAAGAAGTATGAAATTCCCTATTATGCTGCTATCTGTTGTCATTAAGATATTGATTTGGATTGTCAAGATTGTTCTCAGAATAGTTATAGTTATCTGCATTGTTATATACATGTCCATCTAAAAATAGAGCATTCAACACATAAGTAAAATCCACTCTAAAGATACTGTCAAGTCAGTAATCAGTCATAGGTAAGACCTGCTTGAGTTAGTGGATCTAAAAAAAGAAGGAGGTGATAATAGGTATCCCCAGTGTTATCATAATACCTCATCAATTAGTGTTTTCTCTTGCTTGAGTCGGACTATCAAAGGCATTGGGAGTCATAGAGTTGTTTAAGTATTCAAGCATTTTTAGAGGCCCTGCAAGAAAAAACCCTAAGAGGGTGAACCCTCAGAAAGGGTATTTGTAGCTCCTAATAGGGAAAAATCATTTACTATAGTATTGGGCTTGTGGGTGTCATCCCACAGTGGCTTTTTTCCTTCTAAAAAGGGTTTCTGTGATAAAATTCTTGTGTTATGTGTGTTAAAATTGTGGATGCTTGATATTGTGTACTATTATTTATTTACTTCAGTTATATGCTTTGTGGTTTGGATGTTGTTAGTGAAGATAATAATATTGGTGGTTAAATTTATTCATTACTTATTTGTGCCGATTCACCCTCCACTCTCAGTCATAAGACCTATAACATCCACCATATTGGGATGCATATCTATCAGACATAACATAATTTTTTGTAGAATCCCATCTTACTTATTTGGATGACAATATCGAAGACATTCATCTTCTATTAGGTGATAAATTTCATGAATTTTCACCAGCATTGCCATCTTTGGACATTTCTCTTACCTTGCCTACATCATCTCCTATCATGATATATTGTGGAGACATTCATGAGTTGTGATATCCAACTCATCTATCTTCATGTACAATAGTATCAAATTCACATTAGTCTAGAAACATCACCATACATCCATGGTCTATGTTCCAGAATCTTTCATGGTACATGATTAGTCACACATCAACATTAGCTTGGATATCTTTGAGCATCATTATAAGGCATCAGTGGCATCATTTCAGTCTTTGGATTATGTGTAACATTCAGAGACATTCATCTTACTTCCTACATTTTCCTATCCAGAATGGAAAGTAATCTTGCACACATTTATGGTATTATTTCTTCCCAACGGAAGGAATGTTGTTCAATGTTCATGGATCCTCTTTAGCATCTAGCATCAAGCATCTACCATCACTACATGGAGTTCATCGCTTCATATCTTCGTGTGGGGGTCATATGATCGTGTCTACTTTCTCTCCTATGGGGAGAACTTATTGTACTTTATGGTAGAAGTAGTCCTTGGTAGTTATCATAATTCATTCATCTATCACTCTTCTTCTTACTCACTTTTACATGCCATTGCATCTTATCTCTTTTTGGAGGGAGGTTTAATTCCCACTAGGTATTCCTTGTTTCTCCTTGCTTTTGAGTTATTTACATTCTAAATAAGAACCTTATCATGCCTTTTTTCCGAGGCTCATATCTTTCATGTTTACCTTAGCTATGTGTAAGGGGGGAGTGTTAGTGTTTTTAATTAAACACATGGCTTTTCTAAGCCTAGTTAGGTGTCACCTACTTGGTTTGTTCTAGGAGAAGTGTTTAATTGGTTGTTGACATTTAGGAGTCTACTAGAGATGTGTTGATTTCATTATGACACATCGTCCTAGTCTCTTGTGTTGTTATTTCCACCACTCATGTTTAAGGATTCCTCCTATTTGTACTCCTCTTCTATGCATTATTCAATGGTCGAATTTGGACTCAATCTTGTGTTATTTGTGCTTCTTTTATCTCTCAGATCCTGTTAGTTCTTTTAGAAAAGAAGAGAGATGAAGCATTATTGAGAGAAGTTGTTATGATGCCACAATTATTTTGGAGTTAAAACATCACAATTAAAGATGCCTACAAGAGAAAAACTTTTCTATATTATTTGCAATCTTTTTTACCGTAATGCTTTATGTGTGTGTGTGTGTGTGTGTGCACGCACACGCGTGCGCACGCACGCGCTTTGGTGTGGTGGGTTTTTTCCCGAAAGGGTTTCCTACATTAAATCTTCTATGTTATGTGTTTTATGTTGAATCTTCTTTTTTTTGTGTGTGTGTTTTTAAAAAAAATTGTAATGGTATTTAGAGGCTTGCAAATAAATTTGCATTAACTTTCGTATGAGATTTACATTAGGAAGGTAGTTTCTACTCGTCTACTTTCCTTTCAAAGGTAATCAATAGGAGTGAGGACCGATTGAATAATTTGTGATACCCACGATTCAACTCATTTATTTATTCATTATTTATATGAGATACTTTACTAACAATCAAATGGAGGTCTGTGCTTTTCTTGTGGCATTGACTAAAGCTTGTGAATTGGAATGGAAAAATATTATTTTTGAGGTGGATTCCATGATTCTTGTGGCTCTTTTAAACAAAGGAATGCCTAATATGGTTTCATGGCAATTGGGTTCTCTTGTTGAGCATATTTTCTATTTTGTTCCTAATTTTGATTCCATTTATTGTATTCATATTCATAAGGAACAAAATATTGTTAATTATTTGGTTAAATGGTCTTTTGAAAAGGTTGGTAAGTAGAATATATTTGATTGGGTCTCCTTAACAAAATCCAAGGTCTTTCAATTGATTTAACTTGAACAAGTTTAATTTCTCACTCCCAAATCTTATTAATAATTCCCTAAGTCATGCTTGGTTGAGAGAAAAGTTGATCATTTTCAATGAAGCCCATTTTTAATAAAAACATCTCCTACTTATCAGCTATTACTATTTCAAAATTATTATTTTTTATGCCAATATGGAATTCCTTATAGATATAATTTTAACTTCTTACCAAAAGTAAAAAATAATAATAATAATAAAAGCATTCGAAAACCTTCGAACATTGTTATTCGTCTTCCAATAGACTTTTCCAATGTTTCTTTAACCCAAGAAATCGTCAACCCTAAAGTCGTTGGAGGCCATTTAAACTGTCTGCCACCAAATTTTTTTATTGGTTAGACGAAATTTAACCAGGAACTCTTGCGCCACCATGTGTTTTAAATCCTCCTCCCATGGATGCACGTGCTTCTTCTCCTCACAATTTTAATTGGACGTCTCTGTCTCCAAGATAATGCCAACGTATTTAGAAGATATGAGATCAGCAAGCGGAATCCTTTAAAAAACAAGAGCTGTGTTACAGCAGGAGTCCAGCCTAATAGTAAAAAAATAAATATTGTTTGAATAGATTGAAGAAACATTGGCATAAGTAAATAATAAAATAAACATAAAATAAACATAAACATAAACATATAGAATATTGATATAAATAAATAATTGAAAATTAATAATTATAATTATAATTATAATTATTAAAATAAAGTAATATAAATTAATAATTATTAATAAATAATTAAATATATTTTAAAAATCTAATAAATTAATTTTTCTTTATAATTTATAAATTTATTCTATTGTAT
>MU224456.1:268100-281991 GCA_018584345.1 Thuja plicata
AATCTTTAAAACCACTAGGAAATTTTGAAAGAACCAATCAGAAAAAGCATTCAATATTGAAAAATTTAACTTTAATAAAAATATTAGCAAACACTTTAGTTTAGACTATGTATTCACGTTTTCCAAAAAAAAGTTTAATAGACATAATGGAGGTGAAAACATAAGTCTCAGCCTATAAATAGGCTGGACTAATAAGATATTTCTAATTCTTTTTTATTGTGTTCATGATTAAGGAATGTATTTGGACTCTACTTGGATAAAGACTTTTAACATCTTGAAGATAAAATCTAGAAACAATTCTAATGACAAATGTGGATATAATTGACAAGCATTTAACTTAATAAAGACAAAATTAAAAACATTGACCAATCCCTCAATCAAGTTTAACAAATAATGATAAATAATTTAAAACGTGGCCTCAATTATTCATTAACTTAGTAGTCAACTATGCATTCAAGGTCTCTGTGGAAGGAAAGGTAGTAAAACGGCATAATTACAAGGCAAAGCATTTGGAAGCGCTGCTTAAAATGAGAAGGATGTTACAAGACTTTATAGCTTATAGAAACAGGATTATCTGTATTGCAAACAATCAGACTTAACAATTTAAAATGTGGCTGGTAGAATAAGCTCTTTCACCTTGTATGCAAATTTTATTTGCCAATGATTTCTTCGTTTTACTTCCATAGAAAATCCAAGTTATTCATATTATGTTTGGATAAGGGTAATAGATTCATACTTTAATTAGATATTACCTTCAATAAATAGGATGTAGGCAAGATATTGATAGATTCACACCTTATCAAATATTTGTTTTCCAAAAAAAATCATAGATTAAGTAGCGTTGTAATTTATTTATGCCTCTCTAGCTCTTCAAAATCTTAGAAAACGTATAAAGTTTATATAGATTTCAAGTAAAGTGGGTTGATTAAACTCTATAAGTTAAATCATCCTAATATGTCACGATGGTGTGTGGTATATTCCAGTTCAAATGACATGAACCTTAACAATCCATAATTCACAAGGTTGGTCAATTTAAAGAGCATCAATCAACATCAACATTGGTCACGAGGGAGTCACATTCACAAATATATAAAAAGAATGTTACCATTTGATTATTTGCATATATCCTACCATCACACAAATATATGCATGCATTCAAGATAGTTCATATATTGCATCATAAAAGTAAAAAATAGATTGTTTAAGAATACCATAAAATAGAAATATATAATAAAAAATACACTCTTGATATAATTATATAGTCATCCATTTTAGAAAGATGTATAATTTTTCTAAAATGATTGCGAATGTTAGTGTGAATGTAAATATTGAATAATTCACTTTTCTCATATTTCAAACATATATTGCATCATAAAAGTAAAAAATTGATTGTTTAAGAATACCATAAAATAGAAATATATAATAAAAATACACTCTTGATATAATTATATAGTCATCCATTTTAGAAAGATGTATAATTTTTCTAAAATGATTGCAAATGTTAGTGTGAACATCAATATTGAATAATTCACTTTCCTCATATTTCAAACATATATATGCATATATGTATGTGCATGCATACACACGTATACATATATAAATATACATATGTATGTGTAGACACGTAGACATGTAGGCATTTGTAATACATTCATTTAACACATCGGAGGTTCGAATGGAGGACCGAAATGGAGTGTACGCAAAAGCTTTCTGAAAGCACAAGCTTGCAGGAAAATTCAGTAATCAAACTCTTGATAAATGGGAAAAATACTTTGCGCAGAGTTTCACTCATTGAAGGCATTATCAGTGAAGGGTAAAATACAATGCAAGCTCTATTTATTTTATTTCATTTTAATTGTGTTGATTTCTATTATATATTACTCTTTTACTATAGCAGTGAGAAAGGAAAGATGGTGGAGCTTGTGTGGACAAATATATTGAAACAAAAAAATCCCAGGGTAAAGCATTTGGAAGCGTTGGTTAAAATGAGAAGGATGTTACAAGACTTTAGAGCTTATAAAAATAGGAGACGATCAAATTTTCTGTATTGCAAACAAATCAGACTTAACTAGAAAAAGATCTTTGAGCTTGTATGGAAACTTGAGAGAGAGAGAGAGAGAGAGAGAGAGAGAGAGAGAGAGAGAGAGAGAGAGAGAGAGAGAGAGAGAGAGAGAGAGAGAGAGAGAGAGAGTCTGTTATGACTTATTCTAGCACTCCTTCTCAAGGAATAACATAATTTTGACTGACTCGTAACATATCTCTACAAATTACAAACTTTGTATTTCCCAATGGCTTAGTGAATACATCAACCATGTTATCAATCTAAATAACTTGTCAGCTCAACATTAAAATGGTTAGTATATTCAATGCCAAAGTTTACAGTACCTTGTAGGTATCAAATGACTTTCTTTACTACTTTTCAATGAGGCTCAAGAGGGTTAGCCATGAATTGGCTAAGTATGTTGGCTGAATATGATATATCAAGCCTTGTAGTGGTTAAGTAGTTTAAACGTCCCACCATCTACCTATACAAAGTCCAATTCACTTTTGAATTATTATTATCACAACAAAACTTGAAACTTTATTCTAATGGAGTGCATACAACTTTACAATCTTGCATATTAAACCTTTGGATCAACTTATTTGCATACTTACTTTGAGTACCCAAAGTCTTACTGTCTTGTCTCCACACTTCCATTCTTAAAAAATAATGCATTTTGCGAAGATCCTTCATTTCAAATGCCTGTGACAAATATATTTTGATTTCATCAATCAAATTTATAGCACTTCCTATTCTAATTAAGTCACCCACATACAATGAAATCAAAACAACATTTCCATTCTCATCATTCTTTATGTACATATTTGGATCAATTGTACTCTTGAAAAATCCTTGTTGAAAGAAGAATTTATGAATTTTCTCATACCATAATCTTGGTGCTTGTTTGAGAACATATAATGCTTTCTTTGACCTGCATACCAAATATTATTTTCCCTTCTTTACAAAGTCTTCAGGTTGAGAAAGATAAATTTCTTCCTTTAAAGCATCATTGAAAAATGATGACTTAATATTCATTTGATGAAGATCCCAATTCAACTTAGTAGCAAGTGCAATCATAAGTCTAATAGTATTTATTTTATCTATAGGTACAAAAGTATCTTCATAATCTATTCCTTCCTTTTGTGTATATCCTTTTGTAACTAATCTAGCTTTGAATTTATCAATATTACCATCAACTTTAAAATTAGTCTTGAGTAACCATTTAGAACCTATTAGGACTTTTATTTCCAGGTATTTTGACCAATTCCCAAGTGTCATTATGCATAATGGAACCATATTCTTTTTGCAATGCATTCAATCATTCCTTATGATCCTTAGCTTCTTCAAAATTTTGAGGTTCATCTATTCTTGTTCCTTGAGCCACTAGAGCATAGTCATTATACCTGATCGATGCCTTTATTTCCCTTATTGATATTCTTAATGCTTCGTTTTTGATAGGAGTAGCTTCACATTTCCTTACTCCATTCCCACTTTGATCATGGGTTTTTTGATCAACAATATCTGAACTTCCATTGTCTTCTTCATGTAGTTTCTATGATGTAGTGTTACCCTTCTTTTCTTCCTCTTGTACATCATCTTCAAACTCATGAAATATAACATCTCTACAAGAAAAAACCCTATGAGTAGATGGATCATACATCTTGTAAGCCTTATGATCAACACAATAACTAAAAAAAATACATTTTACAGACTTTGCATCAAGTTTTCTTCTATTCTCTTTTGGAATATGACAAAATGCCTTCCAAAAATTCTCAGATGACTAACAATAGGTTTAGCACCAATAAGAGCTTCATAAGGATTTTTATTTTCTATATACTTTGTAGGTCTTCTATTCAACAAAAAAAAACTGTAATAATGTCTTCAACCCACAAGTTTTTAGGAAGGTTCTTTTATTTTAGCATACTCCTAGCACACTCAACAATTGTCCTATTTTTCTCTTTTAGAAACACCATTTTGTTCTAGACTATAGTAAAATATGTATTGCTTAAGAATACTATTATTCATACAATATTTCACAAAAAATTATGAACTATATTCCCTCCCTTGATCTTATCTAAGAATCTTAATATTGAGCTTGATGTTTATTTTTCCAACATACTCTTAAACTCTTTGAAATATTCAAACACTTCACTCTTATTTCTTAATAAATATACCCAAGTATATTTTATGCAATCATCAATAAGTATAAGAAAGTAATAATTTCCCCCAAGTTATTGAGTTTGCATAGGGCCACACACATTTGAATGTACTAATTTAAGAATATCCCTTTGCCTTTTATTAGACCTTTTTGCAAATTCATTTATATTTTGTTTACCCAATGCACAACCATCACAACTATTTTGATCATCCTTTAATACTGGAAGACCTTGCACTGGATCTCTTTTCTTTGTAGAGTAATAATATCCTTAATATTTAGATGACCATACCTTTTGTGCCATAGCTCTTCAATGGATACACATGTAGAATCCAACAATTAATGGCGGTCTACTTTCACATAAAGTTTATACAAGCCTCCTATTCTAATATCTTCAGAACCCGCATTACAATTATCTTTCATATCTTTTACTTGGCAAGATGTTTTCAAGAAGTCAACCTTAAGACCTTGAGAAATAATAACTGAAATTGAAAGCAAACTCTTCTTAATATGTTAGTTTTCATGAATGACAACCTCTGAATCATTTGACCAGTTTCTCTTTCCGCCAATCTCCCTTTTGGCATTGATGGCAACACTTAGTGAAAATGACTAAGTGTCATTGAAATTAGTGCAAAACACTAAGTCGTCAATAATCTAATTTTTTGTGCTCTCCTTAAGATTAATATATATTTTATATGCAGTTTTTACTGTACTACTCTCCCCTTTTGACAACAATTGAAAATGTAGGAAAAGACAAGCCAAAATTCTATATATACATATTTCTTATGTGCAAAAATTTTGCTTACATTAAGTTGAAGATATCTGCAAAAGTGTTCTTCAACGAGCTAAAATCTTTGTCCCAAGCCTTTTTGAGACTCTTGAAGATCTGAATTTGTCCACAAAATAGATATGCAAGAACCTCTTCTTTCATAAGATTAGGTGCATCACTTATAGAAATTGTTTCTTCTGCCTCCTTCAATGCACTGAACAAGAGGCCCAACTTAGGAGCAATTAGGCTACTAAGTTCACCTATCCTACCAAAAAAAATTTCCTTCTCATTAATTAATCTCTTTATCTTTTCAATCAAAGATATGACTTATCCTTCATAACTAGACACAAAAGTTGTTAAAGGATCAAATGATGTAGACAAACCTGACAATTGTTTTTCACTTTCTTTAACCAGCTTCTCAATATGCTCAATACACTTTGGAAAAGACATGTGTGCTTTATAAATATTTCCTCCTTTAGATAAATCTTCCTGAATACTTTCCACACTGAATCCAAACACCATTCTATCCTTTGCAATCATTGCATTCAATTGATTGAATCTATTATCATCAAATTCATCCTTGACCTTTATCATAGAATACTTTTCAAGAGATTTAAAGTCAGTACTTATTGAATTGATAAGACCTTTAAATTGACCAAATGGAGTATATTATGGATGTCTGACATAGGTTAGCATGTTATTCTCTAGGACATTTGATGCAAGGATCAATAGCTTATTATACTCAATGTGAGTTTTCAAAATTTCTTCCCTTTCCTTCACTTGAGAAAATGAAGTAAGCTTCATTCTAAATTGGAGAGAGAGTGTCTAGATTGATAGGACCTTTGATGAGTTCTAGATCATCCAATTCTAGTTTATCTTCTTCTAAGAACTCTTTCACTACCTTAGCAATGTCTCTTTCCTCAACTTTCATCTCTGCCAGCTTCTCCTCAATCACTTTTTATGTTCCTACCTCCATCTCAACTGCATCCTTTATTGTAACTTTATCAATTTCTCCTTCATCTTTACTCAACTCTTCTACAACTTTGATTAAATACTCTTTTCTTCTTCATGATTACCTTCCGAAGGAGTGGAAACATCCATCTCAAACTCATCAACCTCGAGAAAAGATGCATCGACATCATCATGACCTTCTTCCAAGATAATATCAAAGTTGTTCTTGAGAAAGATCTCCTTCATAATATTTTGTATTTCATTTACAAATTCATCAGTTTTCCTTATCATCAATTTCTTGATTCTTGTTTTCCTTCTGAAATTATACTTAGCCTCTTTAAGAATATAGTTCATTTGATCCTTAGTTACAACTGGACAAAGAATGATTAATACCTGGTCTCTTATTCTCTCATCCTTATCTTTAGCATTCAACCTTCTCATTTCCAAAAGATCATACAATTCCTTAGGAATATCAGACATTATTTCTACAAGTGTCCTATTATATTTGTTTAGATACTTTATAGTGGCCTCTTCAAGTACCTTCTTACGATTATTATCAAACTTTTAAAAGAATTTGTAAATTGGCTCCAAGTTACAATGCATATTTAAATTCTTTGTAAAATTACTGACTGGCATACCAGGCTTATCAAATTCAAGTTTCATTTTCTTAAGTTTGTTCTTCATCAGATATATTTTCTTTTAAAATTTTTATTTCTTTTGTCCCCTTGAAATTTATCTCTTTCACTACATCATCAAGCTTTGTAGGGTCATTGTCATCCTTTGCTATATTGTACTTTCTTGTACTCTTCATCTTTACTCCTTTGTTTTCTTCTTGTGATAGTTTAGCTTTTTGTTTCTACTTGGGACTTATTATCTTAGGTTGACTTGCAAATGGTGTTGATCTTCTTATCTTCCTTAGCCTTGATGAAGAAGAATTAGGAGAATCTTCTTCTACCTCAAATGACTTCTCTTCTAATTCCACCAGCCTCTTCCTTTCCTTTCTTATTTCCTACACTAGAATACCCATGCTCTTTGTGAGATTCTCTACTTATTTCCAAACCTTTCTTTCTCTGCTAGGTTTATTCAAGTCCAAATACACTTTTAAGTTCTTCTCTTTAAATGTACCTCTCCTCTCCTTAGTAGAATCAATTAGCTTACTCAATAGATGTTGAGCATAAACATGAAGAACATCTTCATCTACATCATACCCCATTGGCATGATCCAAGAAGTTTTAGGTTTAATAGAGCTTCTATCAGGCATTGATTTGTCTCTACCATGAAGAAAATTGTGTCCTCATACTTCTCTACAATAGTATTAAGAATCCTCTCCCTTGTGTGCATATTTCCTTGGAAATATTTGATGAAATCCCATAGTCCACTCTTCCTGGATTTGTTGTCAAGAATGTAAAGATAATCTTTTATTTGAACTGCAAAAGGTCTATCTTTAGACCACTGAATCCTTCCTACACCAGGGACTTCATCCATGAAGTAAAATAATAGACATATGATCAAGGAGCTATATTTAAAGGTTTTTTTTATCCTTCTCTATCTTAGACAAGTTCTCCATCAAATGACCTCTAAGTACTTCATACCAAGTTCATATTCTCTATTCGATTTTATCATCTTACAGGTTGAATATATAGTTGTGCTTGATACTGAGTTATCTCTACTAGAGTGATAGATTTTGTAGCCAATAACAATTGATTCAAATCTCACATCCAACTGAATGATATCATTAATAGGCATTTCTCTTTTATCCCACTACAATCTGGTACCATGAGTAACAGTTTGGTTTTTGATAGACTTCAACACATGCATCTCACTAGATGCATTAAATCTAGTTACTGTCTTGATAACCTCTTTGGCAATCTTATAGGGTTTGTCCAACCACCTGAATTCAACATACATATTCTACTTAACACATACCTAACCCATTCATTCTCATCAAAAATTGGAAATTTAATCAGTCATACAAGGTTTTTTTTCTAACACTTTGTGTTCATCCTTGAGCTGAGAGTTAACAGATAGTGTGGTTGAATAAATCTTATATATATGAGAGTCACCCAGTTCTTCTAGATTGGAATGAATATATGCCCTAATATATTCCACATGTAAAATGATGCAAGGAGGATCTGGAGAACAGGGGCCCAGGGAGCTCCCAACTATCCAAACCAACTTGCAGAACAGCACATAAGCAACAACACAACAATGGAGAGAAGAAATAGTAGAACTTATATTAATTTCATCAAACTCATTACATGTCGAGCTGTAAGGCCTTCTCAGTTTTGGCCATATACATTCAGATGTTTATAGAATAATCTTGATACATGGGAGGTCACAAACCTGCGATCTGAATCTGCTAATACTATATCTTCTAACAAAAAAATGCTCCCTAATCTAAGAACGAAAAACCAAATTTATACGAGAGTCCACCATAGAGGTCAGCACTCAGATGCTAAAGCTCCAACATAGGAAAGAAAAAAGACCCAGATTTAGGTACACACACATCCCAATGAGAGATCCCACATTAATTATGCTAAAAAAAATGAATGCTGAAGTCGACCAGAAGATCCAACATCAAAATAAACAAATCGGTAAGAAGACGACCAAGCAACAGGAACAATTTGGTGAAGACCAACCGTGAAAAAGAAATGACTTGATAGGAAGGTAACCAAGCGACAGAAACAACTTGATGAAAACCAATCGAGCAGCCAGAACATCCACCGAGACCCATCAGTAAAGCAAGATAGAACAAGTAACCGAGTAACAGGAGTTACCAAACACTTTACCGAGTAGCCTCCAACAATCTGCTGACCTAAAACAAACATATTTTTGGTTGATAAAGATTTCCAAAGAACCCAAGATGCTCCAACATCACAAAACAATATAAGGAATGGTCAATAATGCCCCTTGCAAATCATCCTTCATGAATTTGTATGGGTGTTTTTTTAATTTGGGTCTAGGCTACTTACTTACATCAACAATATTAGGTGTGTCCATGACATAAAGTAAAATATTTCAAGCTTCTCAGTAAAATTACTCTTTATGAAGAATGAGGGTTTTCATAACAAATCTTCTTATTCACCCTTAGATGCATAGAATTTTCCTTCTAGGGTTGTCTAATCACTTCTCCTCAATATGAAAAGTAACAAACAAAAGTATAAAATGCCCTTTTAACCTTCACAAATCTACGTTTTCATGTAATAAATGATTTGTACCCTGACTCACTTCGACATTTAGTTTTTTGAATGTGATGAAAAAATCCTTATGTGTATCTATAAATTGATTTGCATACCTTCAAAATATCCTCAAACATGTCCGCAAAAAATTGATACATCTAAATCAGACATTTGCATCTAGGTATCAAGCCACATCAGGGGGTTTCTAAGGTTTTTTGTGAAATCTCCCCTAGGTAAAATGCCTTAGCTTAATTTCCTGAAGAATTTTCCACACCAGATTTAGGTGTAAGCTGATTATTTACATTGACATCACCTTTTCTCACCCATCTCATGTTCATCTACTTCCTGACCTCATCTATATCAACTATTTTTTTACCCTTGTCATTATTCTTCATATTATTTTTATTCACCAGACCTCTCATGTTTATATTTTTTCTTCTACAAAATTTTGCAATGTGTCCAAGATTGTTGCATTTGTAGCACACCACATTAGATTGAACATATTAGTAATTCACTTGGTTTCCTCTTGATGTGAATTTCTTATCTATGTGTCTAAATTGTGACAATTAAAACATCTAGCATTTCCTCTATTTGAAGTATTGTTCACAATAGTTTTGCATTCACTTGATGTATGACCATAGTTGTTGTATTTTAAGGAATGAGACCATTTGGAAGAGGAATAATTGGAGGAAGGAATAATGGACACCTAAAGTGTTCCAATTGCAATCATTTGGGACACTATGCCAATAGATGCCCTAAATCAAATCAAAGAAGAACACAACTAATCCAAGAGGACACTCAATCAAAAGAACTAGATCCTGAAGAAGGTGTGTGCTTGATGATGTGACAAGCCTTTTTGCAGACACCTCAAGTCCAAGAACCCCCACAAAGGAAGAATCTATTCATAACCAATTGCAAATATCAAGGAGAGGTATGTAAGTTTCTTAATGATTATGGTTGAACAAACAATCTAATATCAAATGAAATGGTGTAAAAACTAAAGTTACAATATTTCCACATTCTTGTCCTTATAGTGCATCTTGACTCATAAAAGGTCAACAAACTTTGGTAAAAGAACAAACTTGGGTTGAATTCTCAATAGGAAATCACAAGGATAAGGTTCTATGTGACATAGTAGAAATAGAAGCATGCCATATATTTTTAGGTAGAACATGGCAATATAATATGGATGCCACACATAGTGGAAAAAAAAATGCATACACCCTTGTTAAGAATGGTGTGTCCTACACCTTGAAGCCTCTACGGGATCCAAAACCAGAAAAGGAACCCATTTTGATAGGACCATTAAGGAGAAATAAATGATCAAAACAATAGGGGAGTCAAAAGAAGGGGACTATGCACTAGTCCTAAAACCCAAAGATGGGGTAGTTCCAAAGGGAGATAAACCAATACCAAAGGAAGTTCAAAATCTGCTAGATACCTATTAGGATGTTGAAGAAAATGAACTACCCTCATCCCTCCCACCCTTAAGGGACACAAGTCATCAAATTGACTTTATACCAGGAACATCCTTGCCCAATAAGGCCCCATATAAGATGACTCCCTCACAAAATGCAGAAATATCCAAGCAAGTGCATGAATTACTAGATAAGGGTTTGATAAAAAAAAGAGCATGACTCCTTGTGTAGTCCAATTAGTCTTAGCCCCAAAGAAGGATGGGAAATGGAGACTTTGAACTAACAACAGAGCTACAAACAAAATCACAATAAAATACAGATTCCCTATTCTGAGAATAGAAGATTTATTGGATCAAGTAGGTTATGCATGCTACTTTTCTATGATTGACTTGAAGTGAGGATACCATCAAATCAGGATTAAACATGGAGATGCATGGAAAATGGCATTCAAAAGAATAGAAGGGATATATGAATATCTTACCATGTCATTTGGGTTGAGTAATCCTCCATCAAACTTCATGAGGCTAATGAATGAGATCTTCCATGACTACAATGGAAAATTTATTATAGTCTACTTAGATGAAATTTTGATCTATAGAAGCAGAAAGTAGGAACACCTAAAGCATTTTGAGCTAGTGTTAAGGAGATTACATAAATATAAACTAGTGATAAATTTGGAGAAATGTGTCTTTATGCAGGAAGAACTCATCTTTTGGGGCTTTTTGATCTCCAAGGGCACACTAAAAAAGGATCCCTCAAAAGTGGATGCAATCATCAATTGGCCACCTCCCAAAAACCAATGTAAGGATTTTTCATGCCTTGGAAAGATTTTATAGAAAATTTATTACAAATTTTAGTCATGTGTGTACACCAATGCTTGACACCTTAAAAGGTGGAAAAATGACTAAATTTTATTGGACAAAAGAGCCCAATAATGCATTTGAGTATCTAAAATGTAGGGTAGCACAATACCTCATCCTCACCCTCCCTAATTTCAACAAAGCGTTTACAGTTGAGACTGATGCAAGCAATCTGGTAATATGGGTTTTTTTAAGTCAAGATGGGAGACCCATAGCATTTTTTCTAAAAAACTATATGATGCAAAGAAAAGATACTCCACATATGATCTAGAACTATATACCATAGTACAAGCCCTAAAGAAATGGAGGCACTACCTTTTTCCCAAAGAATTTTTTGTTTATAGATATAATCATGCACTGAGCTATCTGAATTATCAAGATAAATTAAGTGTCAAGAACACTAAGTGGATGGAACAATTAGAAGCCTACTCATTCTCGATTAAACATAAGAAAGGTATAACTAATAAAGTTACCTAGATGCCTTAAGCAAAAGAATAGGATTGGTACAATAAATCCAAATTCAAAGTATTGGTATTGATTCCCTAAAAGATTTGTATGTGGGAGACCCAGATTTTGGTGAAGAATATGAGGTATATAAAAAGTTTGTTGACAAATATCATACTAATTTTTTGGAATTCCTAATTCAAGATGGGTTATTCTTCAAAGGTGGACAGCTATGTATCCCTAGGTACTCAATGAGGGATAATATTGAAAAAGAAAAATATTGTCGAGGCATGAGTGGTCATTTTGGTTTAGATAAAACACTTGAATCTATAAGGAGGAATTTCTTTTGGTAAAAAATGCAACATGATATCAAGAAGTTTGTAGAAACATGTGTAATATGACAAAAACAAAAGGGTATCTCCACAAATCAAGGAATTTACCAACCTCTACCAATTCCCTCTAGACCTTGGGAAGCAATTTCAATGGACTTTTTAATGGGACTTCCAAGAACAAAACCACGTTATGATAATGTTTTCGTAGTTGTGGACAAGTTCAGAAAAATGACACACTTCATTCCCTATAAATCACTCATGATGCATCCCACATTTAACATTTGTTTTTCAAAGAAATAGTGAGAATTCATGGATTACCACAATCCATTATTTCAGACAGAGACACTAAATTCCAAGGACACTTTTGGAGGACCCTATGGAAGAAATTGGGGACAAATCTAACATTCTCTTCTGCATACCACCCCAAAACAGATGGCCAAACTAAATCGGTCAACGGATCTCTTGGCAACCTTCTAAGGTGTTTAGCAAAGCAATATGCACAAAACTGGGATACGATACTACCACATGCAGAATATGCATTTAATGACTCCATAAACATGTTAACAGGAAATACTCCATTCTAGATTGTCTATGGTATGCACCCCAAAGGAGTATTAGAACTCATAGATCTCAATGATGATCCCAAGATCAGTGCCCAAAGTGTGGACTTGCCACATTGGATCAAAAAGATACAAGAAAACGTAAAAGACAACCTTCAAAAAGCCACTGCAAAATATAAAGCTTTTGCAGATAAGAAGAGATTGTTGCATAATAGAAATTGGTGTATAATCCACTTTCTTCTCCATCACAATCCCTTTAAAATGGTCATCCATACACCATCTGTGCACTTGCCACCTGCAACATCAAGAAGTGTCCCTAACAGGTGATTCAATAAGTGTGACTTTCTGCTACTCTGTTGCAGCTGAAATTGGACTATTATCTACATTATTCACTTCAAATTGAATTTCTATATCTAAAAAATCTTTGTCCTTTGCAGACATAAGCTTCTTAATAAGATCTTTTAAAATATTTTAGGCATGCCTCACTATTGCTCTGACCTTCTCTGTTCCTTTCCAGTGCCACTTTAAATGTAATGCACTTCTTTAATAAAAAAATTTTAAAATGTGATATATGTAACTCGAATATGGACACTAGACAACAATATATATTTCACCTTCGTGAGCTTTAATCTCACTTTCTGCAGCTGAACAACATCCTTGGGTAAAGAAGTTTTTGGAAGATGAGAAAAGATAAAACCAAGAGCATCTAAAGGACTTTATAGAAAAAGATGACTTTGTGATCCAAAGGTCACAATTTTCACCGCAGGTTTTACAAAATCAGATATACCATATTCTCTCGAATCCAAAGGGATTTTATTCAAGCAGCTTATCATATCACCAAAAACATAAATTTCAAGAATGTTTTCAAGAATTTCAACATCTTCACAAAATGCATTTTTGTGCCCATTATGAAATCATTCCATTCAATCCTTGGGATAACATCTTCTGTCAAAACCTCCAAGCGTGTTGCCTGATAGGCCTCTTTGCAAAGTTTTATGTTTAGAATGCCTTTGAAAGGGAACACTGGTTTGGTTTCTAGAATGGCACCAAATGAATCCACTAGTCTATATATACTAGATTTTATTGGATCAGTTTAAGTTCTGATGATACAGTGCGAACTGTCACTGTCTTTAATATAAGTTGCAATTACTGTTTAAGTCTTCCATATCATTCTTCAGCGAT
>MU224456.1:308685-325742 GCA_018584345.1 Thuja plicata
ATAAGTACTATAAAGAGATGCTAAAAGAAGCATAATGAGAAAAATAGCCATACCCCATAGCATCTTAAAGATCTTCATAGTGAATGAAATGCAAGAAATATTTTTATATTTTTATGACTATGTAGATTTTTTTTGTATTTTAAAATGCAAGAGCATAAAATAAAACTAATTTAATATGCAATATCTAGTCTTAGAGAAAAAGAGGAAAAGCGTCTAACACCAAAAAGAAAGAGTTGTCTATCACGGGTTCACCAAAATGTAAGATCTAAAATGTGGGTCACCAAAATGTGACATAAGAGATATTACATTTAAGAATTTGTTTATGGATGATATAGGTGATGTTAATGAATATGTGTGTGAGGAGGGTAGGATTGTTCTCTTAATCCAAAATTTCTTAAAGGGAAGATCCAAATTAACTAACCCTAAAGAAAGGATCAATGCATAAGTGAATCAACCTATTAAGGATATGGATTAAAGAGAGAAACCCTAATTCCCATTTTATAAAAGAGAGTGTGTGTGATAGATTTAATAACTTTAATTGAAATGAACAGGAGAAATGTACTAACCTTGAAATATTAGAGATCTGAAGAACGCTATTTTCTGAAGCCTGTGTTGAGTTTCTGGAAAATCCGAGACAGGATGTGGAATGGAAACACAGAGACAAACAAAACCTAGAAATATTTTTCTGTTCTGACACAGTCCTGATTTGTAGGTCCTCAATTCAATGTTACCATTGACCCTTAATTTCTGATTCTGACCTAGGGTAGAATCAACCTAAAAATTCTCAGACTCAAATTCTATTTTTGGATCTCTAAAGTTTTCCAAAAAGGGTATCCAAATCTCTATCTCGATCCACTATTTTGAACCTGTACCTGTAAGAAAAATAGTTTTGTTTGTTGGGGAGGAGGGGTTTGCCTTATTCAAACCTTGATTTAGGAATTAACCTTGAAATCAATAATTGAAATAAAGAATGCTTTCAAGTAGTAGAAGTAAATCTAACAATTAAGCTATGATATTCAAATAGATATGCAAGTGTATTTCGAATGTAAACAAGTATGAAAATATGAAAGCTTGGACTCAATTAGAAACCATAAACCTCCATGATTGTATGCTTGGTATCTACCTTGAAGGAAGAATGAATGAGTCTTGAGGATGCACAAAGGATCTTGAAGGAAGATCACACCACCATGATGGATAGATCTAGGGCTTGAATGATGAATCTTGAATGTTTGAACCAAATCCCTTCAAAGGCTTTAAAGCTTGAATCCTTGATCTTCAATGGAGAACTTGAATGATTGAGAGGAAGAATTGAACACTTTAAAAGCTTGAAAACATGTAGAAAAATGAATTTTGAACTTTTTGCTTGATGATAGTTGTTCTTCACCTAGAGCTTGAGATTATCCTTCTTATCACTTAGTTGATGGATCTTGTAGCTAGAGAAAATGAGAGGAGAAATCTTCTTTTTATATGAAACTAGGGCACAATCTTCTAGAGGCCTACATAGGAGAATTAAATTATAATTAGACCCATGCCTCAAGAAGAGGACCTAGATTAAATATAATTTAAGAATCATCTCTTCAGAACCCAAAATAGCCGACCTAGAAGTGGGAAATGAATTTTTGATCACCTCCAACAGCTGACAGACTTCCAGATTTGAAAGGGGGACCCATGTCAAGGTCGAGGTTGTCCTTGACCTAGGTTAATTTCAAGGTCAACCTTGACCCGAGGTGTCAGGACCCCTGGAAAACATGCCATTTGGGATGAAAGGTTCCTGGAGAGTCCCAATCAGGGTCCTAAACAGACACAGAAGTGAGATAGGATGAAAAAATGAGGGGACAATCTGATAGTGGTCCAAAAAACCCCCTACAGAGGGAAAAACATTCTTAACATGGAAGTGCTTTCATTTTAAGATGATACATCTGTGTGTATGTTCCATTCCATAGTTATTATTAGGATTAGATTAAATATACTTTGGGTGAAACATAGATTCATTTGATGTAAATACACAGTGATCTTATAAGCAATTGTATGATTTGAGATTCTTGTGTTTATGGCTATGAGCCCTTGCCAATAGGTTGTCTTTTGTTCCAATACTTTGGATTGATGAATTTTCCCAATGGATAAGGCACTGATCAAAATATTTTCTATTCTTTGTTGATACATGTTTGATAGAGTTTGGCTATATTTTGCAAATTTACATCAAAACCATTACTATTTTCTTTTGTATCTTATGGTTGTTGGTTGTATGTCCTAAATGGTAATAGAGAGTCAATGAATGTCTGGTTAGTATTTAGCACTTTCTTACCATTATATGTTGTTGTAATCCAGAGTGATAAAGAGTTTTAAAGATTTGTGTGTTATCTGGATTAGGTGTACCTACCTTGGTTTTGCAGAGCCAGAAGTGTAGAGAGAAGTATTGTCCCTATAGTTGGTATGTTTTCCTTGTAGTGCTTCCATACTTGGAGCTAACCACTCCTAACATCAGTCTCAAGCCATATTGGTAGCTTTAGATAACATAAACATTTTCAAACACCAACAAAATGGCAACTCTGCTAGGGATAGAGTGTAGAATAGCGTCCTAACTGACCAGTAAGTTGACCATTGGAAGTATAGAGTACCTTGTGTTCTATGAGTGTTTTTTCTACCATTTTCATTATGGTAAGTGTGATATTTTCCCAACTTGGGTGGCGACTCTGAGATTTCTCTACAACAGTGCTGATTAACATATTCCAATATAAATACACTTTCTTGACATGAGTCATAGGAACACTAGAACTTAGGTGAAGAGACATCCTAAAGAAAATATGGGGGATGAGTTTCCAACCACCTCTAAGGCTAGTCATCCAAGGAAAGGAAAGAAAAATAGGATTGTTCCTCAAAATGAGAGATAAGTGGAGAACACAAGAATAGAAGAACCAATCCAACAAAGTCAAGAAGGTAATGCATCAGAGTATGAAGAAGCTTTTGATTTGGGATTAGATGCTTATGAAGATTATCACTCTCTGAGTGAGAAGGAGATTGCAGAATCTAATACTAATCTCCCTTATTCTGATAGTGTAGAAGAAGAGATTTCTAAATTGGATAGTAGAATCCATGAGAAGATTGTTGTTAGACAAAGAAGAGAAAAAGAAAAAGAAGATAAGATAAGACATGACCAAAGTTTTCTTGAGAAAAAGAAATGGCAATTGTTGAGGTTAGAAGAAATGAATTAGGTTGATGAACCTGAACAAGCTGAAGAGTAACCTTTCATTCAACCAATTCTTACTACCCAAGATCCAAGAAATAAGGGTAAGAAAAATGTGACAAGTGTTCAAATATATGAAAGTGTGAATCCCAAGGTTCCATTAGATCAGATGTCCAAGTTGGATATTGATCTGGAAAGGGAGGGAATTGAGAAATAAATCATAGCTAAAGAGCTTGAAAAGTCTGAGTTGGAGGCTGTTGCTTTAGAAATGAAAAAGAAGATGGATTTTCTCAGGCAAACTTCTAGGCCTGCTAGTGCTGAGGCAACTACAACATCACATGACAAGGCATCTTCTTTCCAAGATGATAACCCCTTTGAAAGGAGACCAACTTATGCAGAAAGGTACAAACAATTTTCTTTCATTGATGTTCCTGGTTATCCAAATTTAGTTCCAAATGAAATCAGAGATAAACTTCCCAAGTTTGTTGAGAATAATGTTATTTCTTGTGAGGAACATTTGAAAAATTTTATTGATATGATGGATGACTATGAGATCATGCATGAGGATGTAATAATGAAGCTATTTGTGCAATCTCTAGTTGAAGATGCTAGGGAGTGGTTTAAGGGTTTTTATTTTGGTTCTATAGGATCTATGGATAAGTTAGAGAGTTGTTTTAAGGAACAATATGGTGATAAGACAAATGAAGTTTTTATGCTAAATGAGTTAAATAACATCAAGAAACATCAGAATGAGGATGTTGCTGAATTTAATACAAGATTTCAAAAGGCCATGCATAAATTATTCCAAGTTTTAAGGCTTGATAATAAGGTTCGTCTTGCCACCTATTTGAATACTTTTGATTCAAAAATGGGTTACCTCCTTAGAGATAATAATCCTAGAAGTCTCAGAGATGCATATAAGACAGCAGTGAATATTTAGACAAATAGGAGAGTGTTAGAGAAATTGGGTAGAAGAGAAGATTGGAAGCCTACTAGGAAAGAATAAGATAGGCCTTATGCTGCTAAGCCTAAAGATGAAGTAAATATGAAACAAATTCTAAGTGCTATTAAATATTTGAAGCCTGCAGATAACAAGATTGTTAGAGTTCCAAATAATGATAGCAAGCCTATCACCAATATTTTTAATAGGCAGCCAAGGATGCATAATTACCCCTACACTACCCAATGGAAAGATGGGAAGCCTATTTTCCCATGAAGAAATGACAAGACTAATGGTAACACTCCTGATCCTTTACAAATAAATTTTGTTAATACATATGATGATGTCTCATGGTGCAAAACTTACCAATCCCAACACAATCCTGATTATTGTGCAATTTCTTTGAACATACCTGCAAGTGAGGCACAACAAGAAAGAGAAGAAGAGGATAAACTATATGATGATAGTGGTTGTGTAATGAATTTTTCAATTTTGAGGAGTGAAGAAGAATATGATGAGGAAAATTTAGGTAAATAATTTTTTTCATCTGATGAGGAAGAAGAAATGATTGATGACATAAGGTGTAATACTACAATGTGTAATGAACCTTTTGCAGTAAGAAGACCCTTAGATGAAGAAATTGCAAAAATTACTACAGACATGGTTTCTCAAGCAAGGAGTAACTACAAATTGAGAGGTACAACAATGGGAAATGTTGATGGTGGACCCTGTGGTATTTTTGTTAGACAAGCAAAAGCAAACACTGAGAAAACACTAGGATAAGAAAAGGTTGTTGAAGGTATCAAGAAAACAAAAGTCAGGAAAGGAGATAAGCCTGATAATCCAATTATTGTCCACAAGGTGAAAGTAAAGACACCAGAAATAAGTGTTCCATCTATCCATGAGGATAGTAGAAAGATTGAGCCAAGCCTTGCTGCTCAAGTTGAAAATGAGAATGTTATTATCTTGAAGAAAGGAATTTATGATTTTAAATATACTATAGTTGATATGGGACATTTGTTGTCACAAATCACAGTCAAAATCGCACTCTTGGAGATGATCAGGATTGAGGAACTCAAAGAAAAAACTTTAACATGGGTGAGAAACATCTCTTCCACAAGAATACAGGAGTAGGAAGAAGTTGAAAAAATAGGAAAATCAAAGGATAAATCTGATAACAAAGTGAAATAATATTGTCTCAAAGTTCCCTCAATTTGTCTTAAGTAAAAATCATGTGAGCACTCCTTTGGGAGTTGTAGATCCATTTTTCTTGACTTTGGTCATAAATGGTAAAAGGCTAAAGAATTGTATGATAGACTCTGGGGCAACAAATACTATTATGCCAGTAGAAATAATGAAGTCATTAGGACTGCAAGTTGATTCTCCTCGTGGGAGATGTCAAGCAATGGACTCTAGAGAAGTACCTGTCATAGGTACCATTAAGGATCTGCCTTATAGACTTGCTGCATGCCCTGAGAAGATGCTAACCATTAGTGCTTTAGTGGTGGACATCCCTCCTCAGTATGGAATGCTCCTATCAAGGAAGTGGAGTGCCTCAATGGGAGGGAGTATTCAATGTGATCTCTCATTTGTAACCTTTGATATCATTGTTCAAAGTGTTAAGGTATCTAGAGAAACAAGAACTCCTCACATGATTGAGGAAATTAATGATAATAATATGAATTGTTTCTTGGATATTGACATTGGGTCTTTTCAAGTCCAAGATGGGAAGGTTGGGGGAGAAAATTAGCATGTGTTATTCACTGAAGAAAAAGATAATATTGTGGCCAATTGGGTCACCCTGCCTATAGGTGCCTGGATAAGCCCACTTCTTCTAAAAATAGCAAGAGGATTGCATATGCTGAAGAGGACACAACAAGTGTCAAAGAACAAGAGGTTGATCACATTGAGTCAGAGATGGGAGAGAACTTGATGTTCAGAAGGATTCTAATTAAACAACCAGTTAAGGATGAGCCCAAACATAGAAGAGCACTATTTAGGATTAGATGTAAAATCCTTGGTAAAGTTTGCAAAGTGATAGTGGATTCAGGCTCCACAAACAACATTATATCAGAGGAAGTTGTCAATAAGCTCAAGTTGACAAAGATACCTCATGTCAACCCTTACAAAGTGACATGGTTGAACAAGGGCCAGAGTGTGTTGATGAATGAGTAGACTTGGGTGGATTTTTCTATTGCAGGGTAGAAGGAAAAGTTACTATGTGATGTGATGCCTATGTATTCATGTCATCTAATCCTAGGAAGGCCTTGGAAATATGACAAAGGTGTAGTGTATGATGCAAAGGAGAACTCCATATCTTTCAAGAAAGATAGCAGAACTTTTAATATACAGTCCTTGTTGGAGGAAGATGAGTCACAACCTAAGATCCCAAGTGATTTGTTGAGTAGAAGAAAGGATTTCATAAATTCCATCAAAGATGAAGGGATTGAAGGCTATGCCATATTTCTTAAGCCTAAGGAAGAAGAGAAGCCCAAACAAGAACCATTTCCATTGGAAATTAGAGAGCTGCTTGAAAAGTACAAAGATATTGTCAGTGATGGGACTCCTACAAATTTGCCTCCTAGAAGAGTGATAAGTCATCCAATTGACTTTGTACCTGGTGCATGATTTCCAAATAAGGTAGCATACAAGCTAACTCCATACTAGAACCTAGAGGTGGCTAGACAAGTGCAGGAAATGTTAGATGAAGGAATAATCAAGAAGAGCATCAACCAATGTGTCGTACCAGTGGTCTTAGCATCCAAGAAAGGTGGTAAGTGGATACTCTGTACTGATTCTAGAGAAATTAATAGGATCACAATTAGGTATAGATTTCCAATTCCTAAGATAGAGGATTTGATGGAATGTCTTGTGGGGAAAATTATTTCACTAAATTAGACTTGAAAAGTGGATACCACCATATTAGGATCAAAGACGGGGATTAATGGAAGACAAATTTTAAGACTTTTGATGGGTTGTATGCGTGGAGATTTATGCCATTTCACCTCTCAAATGCCCCTAGCACATTCATGAGGCTCATGAATGAAGTGCTTAAGGACTTCACAAGGATATTTTTGGTAGTATATCTAGACGATATACTTATCTTCAGTAAGATAGCAGAGGAACATGTGAAGCATGTGGAGATGGTGCTTAAAAGGTTGCAAGAAGAGAAGTTGTCAATCAACCTTGAGAAATGTGAGTTCTTCAAGAAAGAACTTGTGTATTTGGGATTTTTTGTATCCCAAGGGTCATTAAAAATGGACCCAATTAAGGTGGAGGCTATCCTAAATTGGCCCACACCAACCATAGGGATAGAAGTAAGGAGCTTTCATTGGTTAGCTTAGTTTTACAGAAAGTTTATCAGAGACTTCAATGGAATTTGTGCACCAATGTTAGACACCATTAAGGATGTTCTAAAGACTAAGTTCAGATGGACTTTGGGCAGAGAAAGAATTTGGAATGTTGAAGAAGCAAGTAGCAACACAACCTATCCTTAGACTCCCTAGTTTTGATCAATTCTTTACTTTGGAGTGTGATGCAAGTGGGATGGTAGTGGGGGGTGTGTTAAGCCAAGAAGGTAAGCTAGTAGCCTTATTCCGCGAAAAGAAAAATAAAGCTAAGAAGAAATATTCTTCTTATGATTTGGAACTATATGCTTTGGTTCAGTCTCTTAGGAAGTGGAGACAATACTTATTACCCAAAGAATTTGTGGGTTTTACTAACCACCAGGCCTTGAGCTTTATAAACACACAAGAGAAGCTCAGTAACAGACATTTGAAGTGGATGGAATACCTTCAAGTATTCACACTCACAATAACACACAAGAAGGGACAATTGAACAAGGTTGCAGGTGCCCTAAGCATGAGGTTGATAACCATTCATGAATTTCAGTTGAAGAGCATTGGGATAGACAGTTTCAAAGACCTCTATAGAGAAGATGAAGACTTTGGTGAAGCCTATAAGGTATGCTCTAATTTTCAGAATCACTTTCATAGTCAGTTTTCTGATTTTACCTTGCAGAGTGGATTGTTGTTTAAGGGGAACCAATTGTATTTTCCTAAGGGTTCATTGAGAGAAAATCTCATTCAAGAAAAGCATAATGGAAGCTTGAGTGGTCATTTTGGTGAACAAAACCCTAGATTTAGTTCAAAGGTTTTACCATTGGCCAAAGATGGTGAGAGATGTAACCAAGTATGTTGAACTGTGTGTAGTGTGCATGAAAGAAAAATGAGGATCTAGTAATGTAGGTTTGTATCAACCTTTTCCAATCCCTAATAGACCATGGGAGTGTGTTAGCGTGGATTTCATTGTAGGGTTACCTAAGAAAAAGCATGGCCATGAAAATATATATGTTGTGGTAGACAGATTTAGAAAAATGGGTCACTTTATCCCTTGTAGGACTACTCATGATGCTAGTAATATTGCACATTTTTTTAAAGGAGATTGTACAAATCAATGGAATACCCCTAAGTATTGTATCAGATAGGGATGTTAAGTTCATGAGACATTTTTAGAAAACATTGTAGAGTAGGTTGGGTACTAACTTGTCATTTGGTTCAGCTTACCACCCTCAAACTGATGGCCAAACTGAGGTGGTTAGCAGAGTTCTTGGAAACTTGTTAAGGTGCCTAACCAAGGAGTATGGGAAGACATGGGATGTGATCATTCCCCAAGTAGAGTATGCATACAATCATAATGTTAATAGAACAATAGGTAGAAGACCATTTGAAGTTGTTTATGGGATTCACCCAAGGAGTGTATGTGAGCTTAGAGACCTTGGAGTCATGGAGTATAGGAGTGGTCATGTTGAAAACTTCACTCAAACCATGAAGAAGATCCAAGAGCAAGTGAAGAATACTATATTTGAGTCTACTCAAAAGTTGAAGGCTAAAGTAGATGAGAAGAGAAAAGATGTTCAATTTGAGATAGGTGATTATGTTATGGTACATCTGAATAAGGGTAGGTTGTAGAAGGGGATGCCTACAAAACTACAAATGAAGAGAGTGGGACCCTGAAATATCTTAACCAAATATGGGGCTAATGCCTATTTAAGGTGGATCTACCTACTAAATTGAGCATCTCACCTATCTTCAATGTGGTAGGCTTAATAAAGTTTAAAGGACCTTTGACTGAGATAGGTGTGAATAGAGAAGAGGTTGGAAAGGATGTAGAACAAGAGGCTTTACCTCCCAAGATGCAGACAGGAGCAGATAAGGTGTTGGATTAAAGGGTCAAGAAGACTACTAGACATAAGGTGTACATGGAACAACTCATCAAGTGGAAGCACAAACTAGATTCAAAGACAACATGGATTATAGATACAAATTTCAAGAAGATGGGAATTTCTAAAGAAATTATGTGCACAGGAGTGACATGATTTTCCTTTGTGGGGGCGTATGGTGCAGGAGCACCTAGGTAAGGCTAGATAGTAACCTAGGGCTCCTATTTTTATCTTGGCTTGTATTTGTCTTAGCCAAGCCACTAGTGAAATAATAGGACTAGATAGGTCCTAGGGTGTGTTGATTTGGTTAGAAGACCAAACTAGATCATTTGATGTTAAGAAGTAATGATTTGTCCAATTTGGGTAAATGTTCCAAAAATGGTGGAACCATGGATTTTATGCTTTTTAGAGTCTAGGAGGGACATTTTGATGTCTAATATGCATAATAGTGCATTTGGATAAGTTTCATAGTGTGTTGACCAAGTTTGAGTGCAAGAATCAAAAAGTTGTAAAAGATGTCAATGTTGTCATTGACAACATTTCTTGCAATAATGCATCTTTGAGAATTTGGTTGTATAAGTGTCAGAAACAATTGGATTTCTTCCATGTTCAACTATATAAGGCCTAACCTGACCTATGTGTGGGGTTAGATGAAGTTTGGAAGTTAGTGTACGGATTGTGTAATTGGAAGTTTGGTTACAGTTGAGCATTTTGTACACATTTTGAGTTTTAATGGATTGAAATCTGCACTGTGACTTGTGTATGAAGTAGCTTATGTAATTAATTGATTTTTCATGTGATTATTTAGTGTGTTTTTTCTTGTTTCATTTATTTTGTAAATACTTTTGTTTTATGCACTGTCGCTGGTCTGAACCAGATAGTTTTTGTAAATGGGGTCATAGCTCATCATTCCACTATGGCACTTGTACGGGCTCTTGGGATGGGTTAGGTGACTCACTTTACTATATGTGTGGAGAAGGTTGGGCCCTAGGAATATTTTTTTCTAATTATGTCATGATGCCCTAGGCAAGCCAGAGTTGCATGGCTAGGGATCACAACGAATTGCAAAGGAAATGAGAGTGATTGAAAGCATTGGTTTCTTTAATCAGAGGATGTAGAAAGGAGGACATGTGTATGGAGAAGCCCCAAATCCAATTGGAATATTTGGTGATGATTTATTTACCATGAAAAACCAAACCCTGATGGGTATGCTCAGTGTATGGTGAAACCCTTAAATATAGGCTTGAAAATAGTAACCCTCCGTATGGACAGTTTAGGAAGGCAAGACCTAGAAAATCCTATAGGTATTCGAAAAGGGTATCAAAATCTGGAGTTGGTTTTCTACCTTGTTAAGGAGATTTTTGAGTTATATACAAAAAGGTGCCTAATTAGGCCTAATGCTTGTACCGTTGTCTTAGTGAGTTTGGAGAAAGTTATTGAACTCGTTTAGGATTTCATTGAAAATTAAGTTGTTAGGAATTGTCTTGGATGCATTTTATTTGTTTTTTTCCTTCCTTTCCATTGGTGAACAGTGATAGCCTTATTGGATCACTTGGTGTGAAAATGCAAGAAGATAATCATGGAGCTTAAGGTTGATTGAGTTAATTTCCTAAATGGTGTTGATAAGTTGATTAGGTGAAGGATTTGAGTAGAGAATACTTGGGAGATTAGGGTTAGTTAAGAACCCTAATAGGCTAGAGAAGTGGCCTATAGGACACCCTAGGAGAAGATAGGGTTGTGAGAAAGACTTGACATTACATCATGTCCTTTTGGGAAGCCTTGTTTAGGTTCCAGAAATCCACACCCATTTGAATCTTGCCAGTATTTTTCCTTACAAGTAATAAGTTTGTAACCCAAGTGGAATTTCAGATTGGAAAGATAATTTTGGCATCTAGTAATTATTGGACTTCCTTCTATATTAACATCTCCATTGTTGGGCTCACAGGCCTTTGACATTGTCAGAAAGGTTTAGAGTCTAGTTACAGGTGGATATTGTGGACTATGACCGAGGTGTTGTATATTTTGATTTCCTTGTAGCTCCAAGCTATGACATCCTTATATTAGTGAGGAGCTAAAACATTCTTATTTTCTCATCCTCAATGCCTAGTTTCCCAATGTGGACTTCTCCGAGCTCATCCTTTGTGCCAAGGTTGTACATTTTGTATTCTTATCCTTCGGTTGTCACATCTGGTTGTCTCTTTGTGGGTTTCCCATCATTGTTAAGAAATATTTCTAGTTCCACCATCCCCTTGGGTATGGAATTAGTTCTTAGGTTTATGATGCCTTGATCATCAAGCATTTCTGGGTTGGCCTGTTCCTTGGGTTCCTCTCTCTTTTTGTCTATAATTTTTTCCTCAAACATGCCCGAGCACATGATAAACTAAAGGATGTGTTGGTCATCTTGGAAGACTTGGAAGTTTGTAATATTATTTGGGATAGCAAGGGCTGCAATAATTTTTATTGAGAACTTCTTCAGTTTGGACTTCTCGATTGGGTGTAATGAGCTAGTGGACATAGCTAGAGCATTGGCTACGACATTATTCCTTCTCATAATGGACTTGATATTGAATGCTTTTAAGTCCTTGATCAAGTCCCATGCCCTATTTGGGTAGGCTAATAGTCTTTTCTTGTTACAAGAACGTTGACTACGTATTTGTTTGACAATCAGTTGTGAGTCACCTTCCACAGTCAAATATTTTATTCCTCTTTCATGTGCCAAGAGGAATCCACAAACCAACTCTTCATATTTTTCAACCTTGTTAGTACACAAAAACATTAACCTATAAGAATCATAGAAGGACTTACCTCATAGGTTAAGAAGTTTGATTCCATCATTGATCCATTGTTTACACTTGGACCCATTGAAACTTAACTTCCATATTTTATATTTCCTGGCCGAGGATAACCTAGGTTGAAACTAGCTTGGGATTTTTAGTTTACTGGACTTCAATACTTTACTCCCCTCTCTATCTAAGGAGATCACTTCTTCTTTTCCTTTCCTGTAAATATCCGTAGTAACTAAAGATTAAGCCTCTCAATTTTATAGAGTTGTGTACTATTTCTTTTAGGGTGCATAGGAACCATCATTTGGAGTGCTTTAGTTGCTACATACACTAGGAGTGGTGATCCTACTACCAGACTCTGATCCTTCATCTCAACTTCTCATTTGGGTGACATGTTCTGCTCAACTATCTATACCCAGTGTATCATTATCTATGTTTATTATCATGGGGATATTTTCTTCTACCACCTGGCCCTTTCTTGATTCAATTGTTAGGGAAATTTGAGGTAGCACTCATGACAGTGCATCTTGACAACTTGCATATGTGAATTTTGAGTGGCTTTCTTGATGTAATCAATAATATCCTGGTAATAATAAGATGTTGGGATCTGCATCTTGACCTAGATGCCTTGGGGGATTTTTTTCATATTTTTCATGAAACTTTGGAAGATATCATTGCAAATGTAGAACGCATGTAGACCGTGTATGGGATAGCAATCCAATCCTTCCATTTCTTTTATTTGGAACATGAGGATGTTATTTATTTGGTAGGTGGCCAAATCAATTTGAGTGAACAAGAATTCATTTAGGGCACTATAATTTAAGATCATTTTCCTTAGTTTGGGTTCAACATCAATCTTGATATGATTTTTTAATCCCTTCCAAGGTATCCATAGCTGAGTGAAATCAATGGAAAATCATCCTCTTAAATACTTGGTCCATTCTTGACTTAGTATCATCCCATAAGTCTCTTGAATGTTGATAATGTGTACATTGATGTACTCTTGTATTCTTGGATCAAAAACCAGTTGGATGTGTACATCTTTGAGCACACCAATCAATTTGACCTTTGTCTTGTCCAATTGTATTACTACCCAGTTTCTCATCTGCAGGACCATTCCTAGTTTTTGGCAAATGGACAAGGGCATGAAGTTGCATGAAGCTCCCTAATAAATCAGGAAATTATGTAATATTTCCCAAAATACACACACTGAGAAGGAATGGTGGTACTTCTATCTTGTCTTTGAACAATGCAAGGAATACTTTTAAAGTATTTACATTAGATGTGGGTGCCCTTGCATTTCTGGCTGGATTACCTTCTCTTGAGTGGTCTAGATATTTTAAGATCACTTCCATCTGAGAGGGACATCCTTGTAGCTGTCAAACATGGAGATGTTCACCTTTGTTTTCTTTAGTTCCTCAACTGCACTATATTTTTCAGCTGACCAAGATGAGTTTCTATAATCAGAGAACATGTTTGGTTGGGATGAATTGGGGGCATTCAGATCACTTGGGGGTGTAGGATTGTTGCTAGCTCATGGGTTTGGTAGAATGCATGAACCTTGGCGTACTTGGGTTCTCTTTCCTTATGGAATGAGAATACAAACTCCTCCTCTTCGATGTAGGTGTCATAACCTCCCCATTTTGAGGTTCATAAGAGTCAAACATCATGGCATTAAACTAAATAGGGGGTTACTCTGAACTTCATGAATGTTCATTATAGGTGTTGCTTCCACATCCGTCATTTCCTTGGTGTGGATTTGGAGCCCCAAAAAAATTCACATCAATGATCTAATAGGTATTAGCATTATCCATAGGTATGTTTACATTGTTGGGTCAAGTGTTCCACGGTCAATTAGACCTTTCTTTCCTATATTGTTTATCCTGTGAATTTTTTTATTGTTATAGGTATTGGAACTCTAATTTTGATTCTAAGGATAGGCATTTGGAGCATAAAGCATTTTTTGGTACCCACTTTGATTTTGGCAAGGATTCAACTTCATCCTAGTGAGCTCATTGGTGAGTTGAGATAGGGATTTCTTCACAACATCCAACTCGGAGGCTAGGTGATTATCAGGTTCAATTGGAAGCACAGTCGGTTGCTTGAAGAAATCTTTCTCATGGGCCTCATAACCTGGGTAGGTGATAGATGGTGGTGGAACAATGGGTGATTGTGTCAGAATTGGGTTTAGCAAAGGTGTGTGGGTGGCCAAAGCTTGATTGATCGCTGAAAATTGATGTGGAGCAGCGTTGTTACCCATGGTAGGCATGGTACTAAAGTTACCTTCATGCGGATCCATTTTTTGCATAAATTTTATAGCTTTATTGTACACCTTTTCCATCGTGTCTCTGTCTGCGAGGGAAGTCTCCTTATAAAAATTGAAGTGAAAGGGTCTAGGGCTTTAAGGTAAAATTGTATAATGGTTGGCTCTTATATAGTGTAAGGAGATTCCAATGTTTCCTACAACTTATCAAAATTATGATTGAACATAGAAATGGGCTCCTTGGAGTCTCTTCTCATTATTATGAAATGGTGATGTGTTGTAGACAGATCTACATACAACTTGAACTGGTTTAGAAATTTGGCTTCAAACTCGGGCCATGAAGAGATATCCCCAAGTAGTAACTTCAAGTACCACTTATATGAAAAATCCCTTAGATTGTACAAGAACAAGTGACAAATTACATCTTGGTGAGAAATCTCTTTGCGATTGCAAATCTCTTGAAGGGCACAAATGTGTTTTTTGGCTACCCAAGGTTCCCTGTATATGAAACAAGTGCAAAACTTCTTGGGATTCTTGGGTAATTCATTAATCTGCCCAATGAATTTTAGTGGAGAGATTTGTGTGTTAGTGAAAAAGGCCACTAGATGAGGCTGTTGTAAGTTTTAATTTTGGTGTATGGCTACGGTGATAGTTGGGGAAGGAATATGTAATTTTTGTCCAAGTGGATTTTGTGGCTTGGTGTGGTGCTGAGGGATTTCCCCTTGACTTTCCTTTGTCTCTGCGAGCTCTGCAATGATGAGTGAGTTCAAGGAACTCACCTTTCTATGGAGATGATATAAGAACTTTCTCAGATAGTTCTGGTGAGAAATATATGATGTTATCTAGCTTCTTGTCTTGGGCCCTCCTTCTAGTGCGAGTTATGTTGAACGTTGTTTTTATACAAGTTAATTGCTAGGAATTTGAGATCTGATTTTCTCTCTTGAAAGAATAAAAAATTTATCCCCAAGGTTCTCTATGGTTGTGTTACAACCACTTGGTAACCTTAGGTGAAGATAAATGTGAATATTCACAAGGAGGCCTTTGCTGGTACTTTCAAGACATCAAGCTACAAAACAAACTTTAGTACTTTTCATATTTTTCCTAAATTATCAATTAATGTAATTCACTAATGATGTAAAATGTATGATTATATACTCTATCCAGATTGTCAAAAGATCAAATATCTGGGTGCTAGGAAGAAGATGAGTCCACTTTTTGGCCAAAAAGTGGAATTGTTTTTCCTATTTTTTCCAATTCATCCTATTTGACCTAAAGATTTGAGGCACTTACACATGGAATCTTTAAAAAATTCACAAATATAAAATTTTAGGATACGAAGTCTACTTTCCAAATATGTGATTTTTTTAAATACCCAAATGATAAATTTCAAATTTCAATAGGGATTACTAAAACCCACATTTTAAAATTCACTCTTTCAGGACTATACCATGCGTGTGTACGACAAATGAAATTAGACTCATATGAAAATATTTATCTAAACCATTTTGGAAAATGGTAAGTAACACAAGATTGATGAGAATATTTTTTCATATTTTTGTGTTAAACATTTTTTTTATTAATTATATATTGGGCTCAATCGTTGTTTATAAAACCTTATGTACAACAAGCATAATTTGCACTAAACATGTATTTTTTTTTATGAAATTAAACTATGTAGAATTATGTTTAGTTTGATGTCATGTAATTTATTTTTCAATAAAATTTAAAATTAAAAATTTATTAAAATTACAAACAAGATTGTATTCTCTTTTTTTATAGACTTGTTTTAGTACAAAAAGATTGAAAAATAGAAATATTAATCAAATTTAATAAAAAATTACATATTCTAAATCTGCACTATGTAATACCCATCCATGTTTTTCTTTTTAATTTAGGATGTCGTACTTTTAGGCATTGGTTTCAATTGTTTGGCCAAATTCTTTTAGGCCACATTTCATGTGAGTTGATATTATTTTATTTGATGATGATACTTGTTTTATGATGTTATGATTTCACCTTATGCATAGATAGATGTGATGATGTTATCATGTTGATTATTATGTGTTGATTTCAGATTATGATGTACTTACCCCATACTCGCATGTGTATGGTTGTCTTATATGTGAATGTACTTGTTGATGTGTTGTTGTGGTAGAGGACGGAGACGTAGTTACTTACTTCGGCAAGATCCACATGTTCGATCGATCCCTATGATTGATTGTGATGTTATATTATGCATGTACATGTGTGTTCTTTGGTGACATGATTGCAGGTATAGGGCATCATCTTCCCTGAATTGGCAGGAGTGAGCGTGCCCATAAATATTCATCTCAATGGTAAAGAGGGGAGGTAACATACAGATCCAAAACCCTAACCTAAGCCTAATCATCCTAATGTAGGATGAGTTTCAGTATGACTACCTTATTCAGATTTGTCTAGGTTGACAGAATTTGAATACCCTTTTCTCTTGTGTTTGTGTGTGTATTGCTTGATTATGTTTCAGGTGATTTTCGGATTATTGAGTGATTTTCCATGTTTAGTGAATTAATGGATTATAGTTGAATCAATGATTTAATTATATCCTAAGTTTATTTTAAATAATTAATTAAATTGAAATATTTGAATATTTTGATTTAATTAAATATTTAATTGAAAACTATATTGTA
>MU224456.1:325792-335897 GCA_018584345.1 Thuja plicata
GTTGCATGCATTATTGTGACATAAATATTTAATCTATTTAATTAAATATTTTATTAATTACATGTGCATAATTGTGTTGAAAAAGTATTTCAAATTCAAAAGATCTTAACTTGTAATTAGGAATCTAATTTGAGTTGTGGCAATAAAGCATATTTTATTTAATTAAATTGGATTTACTTTCAATTTTGAAGTTGAGTTAAACTAGGGATTGACTTGGGAGTTGTCATTCACCTTTGCATGTTTTGGGGAATTTGAATCTTTTTAGGGGGAATTGGTCATTCATTCTCTCATAACAAGTTTTTGGCATTTTGGAGAGCTCTTGGTGTTTTTTGGATTTTTTGAGAATTGGGGATTGTTATGGTTGCTTGTGGGTTTGGCGATTTTGGGATTTCTCAGGTTGCATGTGTTTGTTTCTTCGTGGATCTCAGATCTGTGGTTGAATCGGGGTTAGAGGCTTCCAGGTTTTCTATCTTCCTCAAAGACACAGTACATCAGTCCTTGCATTGGATTCTAGGTAGGTTTTATTCCTCCATGTATTGTTTTCAATTTTGGTGAAATTTGGAGTTTATAATGGTTAGATGGATGCATGTTTGTTATTCTTGCTTCTAGATGTTTATTAGGGTTTTCTTGTTTTTGGGTATCTAGAAAACCCATAGATCTATATTTTCCACATTTTATCTAGACTTGGCATAGTAGGGAAGTGCTGGCGAAATTTCGTGAGGAAATTCACTATACAACTCCTAGAAATCAGAAAAATCAATCTGTCATATAGTTTATACTATAGGAAAAATAAATAAATAAATTTGCCCTTATAGATTCCTTGAAAAAAATTAAATCAATTGTAAAATTGGAGTCTCTGTAAAAAAAAAAAATACAAACTGGTAAAAGACAAAAAAAAATACGAAAAGACAAAAGAATAAACTCCTATTCTAATTTCCGTATTTCGAAATTATTTAAAAAAAAAAAACCTTGCTTTTAGAAAAAGGGAAAATGTCATTATTAAAAAAATTGTTTTAAAAAAAATTAAAACAAAAAAAAAAATAAAATAAAAGAGGAACCGCAGTGTAAGCGAGTTAAAAGAAAAAGTTTTTTTTTGAAAAAAAATTATTAAATGTCAAGTGGGGAGGTGGGACCCCATCCCCACCCCCCAAGGCCAGCGGCTCAAGGCCTGCGCAGCCTGGCGTACCCCAATGGGGGGGCCCACGCTGCCATAGGCAGCACGGCCACCCCAAAAGGGTAGCCAGCTACTTTGGCAGCAGTGCCCTTTTGGGCTGCGGTTATGCCGCGGGGTACAGGGGTGCCCGCTCCCCCACCCCAATATATATTTTTTATTTTTTTATTTTAAAAGAATTCATTTGTAGATTAGTATTAATTAAGTTTCAAATATTAGGTTTTTATTAATAAATTTAATGTTACTTTTTAATTAATATATGTGGTTAATTTTTAATTAGTTTTAATTAATTAATTTATATATGTAGTTTTTTATTAATTTGAATTTTTATTAATTAATTTTAGGGGATGATTAATTTTGATTTATATAGAGTTATTAATATTTTAATTAATACATGATTATTAATTCTGATTAATATAGAGATATTGGTTTCAATTAATAGACCTATCATTAGTAATTACATTGTTTTAATGGATGTGAATCCCTCAATCAATTTGTATTAGGAAATATCACTGAATGGCTAATATATATGTCGTATAGTTGATTTTTAATCAATCAAATTTGCATTATATTAAGATGAAACTAATGTGTGCTTCCAGTTAGATTGATTCAACCCATGTAATGGTTATTTTTAATTAGTCCATTTAGGTGCTAGGGGTAGACCGAATGGGTTTAATTTCGATGTTATATATTTTTTTGGATTTAATCGTAAAACTAGATCTATTAGTAAACAAAATGAGTTTATCGTATGCATGTAGAGGGTTTAAATAAATGAGAAATGTTATCCATGTATGTTCATTTTTCAGTCCTTCAGGACGTTTTGGTTTCTATGCATCTTATGGATCTTTTGTGCTTGTTATTTGGGACATTAGATGACCTAGGATGTATACAGAGGCTGGGGGGTGTAATTATATTTTTTTTACTTTATGACATGTGTACTCTATGCTATTACCCTGAACTGGCCATGATGACCTTTTCGATTATGTACCTGTATGTGTACCTATGTGTGATTGTTCCTGTTGTATGGGGTACATATTTAGGTTACACTAGGGTTGTGACCTATGCTAGATCTGTTAGGATCTCTGAGCCTAGGGTAGGTTACCTAGATGTGTAGTAGGAGGTGGCTTGCAATAAGTTCCATGTCCATAAGAGACTACTGGGCTGCTTATTGTGGAGTTTCTCAATAAGTGATAATTAAAGAAATATTTGAGAGATTAAAATGAATTAATAAGATGTGCCCTCACCCATGCTTGAGTGCTAGTATAGGCTAAGATGGTTTGGAGAAGATGTTAGTTGCCCTGCGAGGTATCTGACATAGTTAATGGGCCTTGTTAGTATGAGAGGACATTAGCTCCGTGTATGGTCACTTGGGTGCCGAAATCCGTTGTGATTATCTGGGTTGAACTTAAGGGTAGACCTACATGATGACACCTTCCTTTACACATGCTAGATTTTCTACGTTGTCAGTTGCCTTTAGATTAGTGAGTCTTACCTTTTATGATGATTAGTACACCAGATTAGAGAGCTATCGGGATCCCTTTCTTAGTGGTTGTGCCTTGTTGGTTTTGGATATCCGATTGGGATCTATTGTTATCTCCTCAGCACGGTGGGGTGGACCTTTGTGGTTCCACATAGACGGGTGGTAGTCATTCTTTATCCATTGAGATTTGACGTCCTTGTACTAGGTGCTTGATGGATTCTTTGCAGATGAGCTCCTTATGTTTCTTCATCATTTATTATGTAATTTGATTATTGTATATCTTGTATTAGAGTATCGCATGTGATACCTAATCTAGAAATTGTAATATTAAGTAGTTTAGTGTGATTACTACATACCCTATGACATGTGTAGTGGATGTGAGTTATGGTGGTTTCATGGTTATCCATGAGGTTTGTATTTATGGTTATGTAAGTTGTATTTGTTATGATTAATCAGATGGAATCTCTTGTTATATTGTTAGTCATGTTTTGCTTTAAGCAATTCAACGTCAAGGGACCCTTGAGTCATATAATATATGTGAGTGTAAGACATGTGTATAAATGGTAATCACTTTCACATGATTGTATGTTTCTTTATGTTAACTTTAAAAAAAAATTATTTAGCACACATAGTGACATGTTTTAGGTTAATCTCTCTTGGGTTCCCTGGTGGGGCATTACATACTGTCTGATCTATACTGGATTTTTTTTTGTCAAACAATTCCATAGAAAACCCAATCCAATCTGTTGCCAAAGTGAGTTTCTTGTCTACAGATTGACATGGCCTTCAACATTCAGGTCAAAGAAAATCCAAAGCCAAGGGTCAGTTGACGAAGCCTTTTCCAAAGGTAAACCTGTACCACTTTTAGCAGGGAACATTTAAATTTTCTAAAATGGGGTGAAATTATAAAATGGGGTGATGTTTCAAAAATGAAACATCACCCCATTTCATTTTATAGTCATTGAAAATTGGTTGCAAACAAAATAGGGTAACATTATGAAACATGGTAATGTTTCATTTTGAAAAATCACTGTGTTTCATATTTGAATGTTTTTTTTTAATTTTTCTATGTTTTTTTATTGCATTAGCAATTTTGTACTTGAAATATGATCGAAAATGATAGATTCTACATGTTTTTGACATTTTTTGTATTGTTTATTTAGTATTCTATTCTCCATTTGAAGGCATCAATGATTGGGAGCATATTGAACATTTTTTGCAGGTTTTAACTATTGAAGACACTCATGTGATTAATTGTAATTATCAATCATGGGATGTAAACAACGTCAGAAGAAAAAACAAAGGAGGGTTATGACTCGTGAGGAAATTCAAGTGGAGAAAGAGAAAGAGGCTAAATGTCAAACCGATAGAAGAATGAGGATGCGCCAAATGAATAGTAATGAAGCTTAAGGATCCACAAAAATTGAAGAGTCAAACATGAAAGATACCATGGGGGATACAATGGATGCAGAAGATGAAAATATGAAAGAGGTTAATGCAAGCATGTCTTTAAATGCACCTTGTAGTGATGTTCCACGTACATCTTTGAATTCACCTTTGAATGATACTCAACCTATGATTATAGATGATACTCTTTATAGAGAATTATTACTTGCATATTCTAAAGATGAAATTAAATCAATGAGGCCTAATTATGTTCTTCAACTTAGAGAATTTGAAAATGAAAATCCCCCTATTGTTGGTGAAAATAAAAATCCTTAAATTTTGTTGCGAATTAAAATGCCCCTAATGTTGTTGAAAATAAAAATCCTTTTGTTGATGCAAATGAAAATCCTCCTAATGTTGATGCAAAGAGAAATGAAATTCCTTTCCTAAATGAAAATGAAAAATACTTTTTACATATTGAAAGTAATATTTTGAATGGTCTTTTCTAGTAAGATTTCTTCGAGACAAATAAGTAAATATGCTAATAAAATATAAAAAGAATTTTTCTATTGGAAAAAATTAACATTCAATGTCAACTTGTGATTCAATTGATGAGAATGTGGAAAATGAGAAAAGTAATGAAAAGACTAGACATTAAAGTGAAATAGAGTATGAAAGATTCATCCGTTAAACATGTTATACCTATTGTTTCTAGTGTCATTCAATCTATTAGAAAAATGAGTCGATCAAAAGATAGCAATGCAGCACGATGAGTCATAACAACTTCTATAGTCAATAAAAACACTATGGATAAAAGAATGGTTAAAACTATTAGTGGATTTTTAAAAATGCATCCTAAAACATTGGTAAGAGCAGAAAGGAGAAGATCAACTATTGAAATTGATCCAATTAACCAATGTTGGAGTTTTAGTGGTTGAATCCCATGATCGGACATAAAATTGAGTCCTGAAATCAAATCATTTCTTGAAAAGTATTGGCATGATAATACAAGGGTTTCATCTAATGCGAGATATATTTTGAAATTAAGAGTGGGGTGTAAAATTTGTGATCCTCATCCAAAACACCTATTAGACACAATGCAAACTAAATTTTATAAGAAATTTTTAGATGAGGTTTTGTTACTCGGGAAAACTACTCTTAGTCAAAGATCATTTGAAAAATGCAAGCCTTGGTATGTAAAAATCACTAAGCAACGAATATTTTTTTGTTGCAAAACACATGTTCAATTTCATTATCACTATGATGTTCCTCGATATGTACGGTGTAGTTTACATGATAACAATATTATAGATAATTGTGATATTAATATACCACCTGAGCCAACCAAGGAGTTGATAGAAAGTTTGTTTTGTGAAAGATCAAATGGGGAAATATTTTTCTTAAGTTCATGCATTTCTAGACAATGCACTAGTTGTGAAAATTTTTCATTAATAGGATATTGCATGCATGAAATTAGTGAAAACAATTATGGACAACAATTAGTGGATGTTAAAATATTTAAGAATATTTAGTATCCTTTAAAAAATGGAATTTGAAAAGAGATGTGAATTAATCATAGAAAAACTTAGTGTACATGCATTCATTTTAGAATTCAAGAGTAAGATTGTTCCAAAATATGTGAAACACTCTCAATATGCTACATGGCTCAATGATCAATTCCACACATATAGAAATACATTTCCAATTGGTACTATACTATCATTGGTCGACTTTGCACAAAACTATACTCTTTCTCTACAAGAGGAAACTCAAGACCATTACTACAATTCAATGCAAGTGTCTATGTTTGTTCATATTATTTATAGACATGCACATGATAGTACAGAGGATGACAGACAAATTGCGAGGGAGTATCATTTTTATTTAACTGATAATCAGATGCACTCCCCAGAGTTTGTTCAACATTATTTTGACAAACTTTATATTAATTTAAGACAACGAGAAATCCACGTGAGAGAACATATGTGGAATTTTTTTTGAAGCTGGACATGGTAAAGGAGAACACAATCAAGCTGGTGGATGTGTGAAGAGAATTTTGGCTAGAGAGAAATTAAAATTTGAGGATGCAGCTAAATTTAAAGATGCACATGCTATTGTGGATTGGTGCAATTCAAGATTATTTGTAGCATCAAATGATAATCGTACAATTAAATGATATTTTTCATTAATTGAAGAAAATGACATTCCATGTAGACTTGACTATCAGACAATTAGTTGATCATCATCATGGCATTCATTTAAAAGTTCAGATGAAAGCACATGGATTTTGTGGACAAGGGAGCTTTCATGATTTTGTCAATTTTGTATTTTAGGTGATTGTAATGCTTGCAAGAATAAAGAATGGGTCGAAGAGTGGAAGAAAAGATCAATAACACCTGATCAAACATATGAGAAAAATGAAACAAAAATTGAAGACAATGATCAAATATTTGCATCAGAGGACTACGATCGTCTTTGAGATCTTGTACAAGAAGGTAATTGTATTTTACATAACAATTTATATTTAAATTCAAATATTGGTATAAGTTTTTTTTTGCAATTTAAATATATGGTAATTTAAATATTGTCAATTCGTATTTCAATTTGCAGGAGCTGTATATGTTGTTGTTGCACCTGAGAACAATGAAGAGGAAATAGAGTATTGGCTAGCTAGATGCATTGAGACCAAAGAAAAGTTAGTACAACCTTGAGAAGATGATGATGGCTTTCATTATCCTACAAGTTCAGTGGTGGTTGTTGGCACCTAGTTACGAAAATACCTAACAAGGAAGAATGGTTTGCTTGCATTTGAAGACTATGAAAAACATAAGAAGATTATACACTACTCACATTTGATTTTGGAAACTAATATAAAGCTATCAAGATATCATGGGAAACCATTTAAGAAAGAGTTGTGGTCGATTTCTATGGAAGAACATGAGATGATTATAGATGCAGTGCATAAAAGAGAGGATGCAGATGGTACAATGGAATAAGTAAATAAAAGTATTTAGATATATGTGTAGTTCTAGAACTCTTGATAACTTCATTTATAATTTATTTCATTTTTTACATCACCTTGGCATGTCATAATCTTATTATGTATGGATTGCAGAAAATTGAGGCTCGTGGTACAATGGAATAAGTTTAAACACAAGTAAGTATACATGTGTATTTTTAAATTTTTTGATAACTTAACATATATTTTATCTGTTTAAATACTTACATTATCATACCCATAAGGCATCCCCTTAAGACATCCCCTTAATACATCCCCTAAAGTCAACCAAATTTTTTCTCCCCTTAAGATATCCCCTTAAGACTTCCCGTTAAGACGTCCGCTTAAGTCAACCCAATTTTTTCTCCGCTTAAGATATCCCCTTGAGAAATCAAGTATCCCTGAAGTCCAAAGTCCTCTTCAGTCCACGTGCATCAAGAACTTGTGAATGAATCTGTTAAAAAATAACCATAGTTTAAACACACACACACACACACACACACACACACACACACACAAATTCAATGTTTAAACTACTCAAAATTATCTTAAAAAACAACTTTAATAACATTTATAAAAATTAACTCTTGAGAAGAACTTATTACCATGTCATTTTATGTGTCTCCTCCAATATTCTAGTGGACATCACAACCTGTATCATGGTGTTGTCCCTCTTGGGACCCTATCTATGTGAAATGATCAACACCAACACTATAAAAATGATTTTTAATATTTTAATACAATTTATAATATAAAATTGAGAAGAAAAATTTAAAATTACCATCTAGACATCCATTTCTTGTCTTGGACCCTCTTGGGACTCAATCTCTGTGGTATCGCCAGCAGTGACCTACATACAAATATTAACAAATTTAGTTGTGTAGTAAATTGCATTTATTTGTACTAAGGTGTTAATTTACGCTTTAATACATGGAAAGTCATTGATAAATTTTGACTTTAAATATTAAAAAAGATTACTAATAGCAAATTACCTCTAGTGGCTCAACATCTAGTACAAAGGATAGTGTTGGACCACTGGGCATAGTGTGTCTCAGTGGATCATGACCCCTCTGTTTTACAACACATTTATTTTTTAGAAATTTACGGGTTTAAGACTTAATTGAAGGAAAAATTAAAAATTTACTTCACAAATCTCTTGATTTCTCTAATTATACCACATGAGATGTGCCAACAGGAATCAAGGAAAAGATTATCCCATCTAGTGCTAAACTCGATGGATCTCCGCCCATAGTCTGTTAACAAGCACATACATACATGTATTTTCAATAAATTTAAATCATATTGCACATGATCTAAAAAAATAAAAAGTGTACATGTTCAAATTAAATTAAAAAGAAATATAGGTGAGAATGTATATGTACCTGTGTATTCTAGTGATCAAGAGGATGGTCTCTAGCAATGAGCATGTCCACATATGATCCAAAAAAATGTGATGCTCCATGTGCTGAAGAAGTACAACCTTGCTCTCCTAAGGCATAGGACCATAACACATCTCATTGAAATTCATGCAAATATGAGGCTCTACTATAGGACTTGCAATCTGTGTGGACTGCTCCTTGAGGCTGGTAGTCAACTGGCTCAATGATCCAAGCACTGAGACCATGGAATGAGGAAAAAATGGAACATGTAATATAGGAGCAGGAGGATCCAAGAGAGGTGCGGGTGGCACAGGTCTCGTATGGTTAATCTTGGCCCATTGCCTATTTTGAGGCATGCCAATACTGACCACCTGGAAATATCTAATGTGAAATTAATTGGGTTTTCTACCCAACACAAACTCAACATATATTTTTTTGAAAAAATAGAAGGGAACTTCTTAGTTTGCATGGCGGGGGGATGGTGATCAAAACACATCCACCAATGAATCCAAATTTTTTTTACCATTCCATCTGTGCGTGTGTATTTGGGAACCTGTTGAAAAAGACACAAACACTTAATAAGTCATTGCATTAGTTCAAAACGGTTAGATAAAGCATATAAAACTCGCTAATATTGACCTATTGCCTACTAACTAGGAGGAGTGTGATTGGTAACATATAAGCCCTCAGAATATGCTATAATCACTGATGTATACAACCTAGCATGAAGGATTTTTAGATTAAAACAAGCCAAAAAGATGAAAAACAAGCATTCTAGCTCTAAGCATGTGAATAATAACAATGAAAAAGCATGGAATAATAAGTGAAATATGATTCTAACATTAATTTAGCAGCATAACAATGCATTTACAATCTATGGTGAAGGCTTCTTTACTCTCAAAAATGGCTTCTATTTATAGAAGAATGAGAGAGAGAGAGAGGGGGGGACAAGGTGAATTAATGAGTGAAGGGGCTCATTAATGGTGGTGTAAGAGCCATTAATACCCAATGCATTAATAAGGCATGGGAGAGACATAGGTTTAAGGCATCTTCATTAATAAGGCATTAATGAAAGCTTTAAAGAAGGAAGGTAGAGTGTAAGAGGATGGCCTGAGAAAGTGGACATTAAGAAAGTCCAGCTTGAGAAAGTGGACTTTCTCAAGTGGGTTGAATTGCTAAGCATTCCTTAATAAAATGTGACAACATTAGGAGGTGGGTTAGTGTAGAATTTAGTATTAAGATTAGATTAGCAAGGGTGAATGGGTTGAGAAGGGTTAGAACCCAGGGTAGAAGTGGTTGAGATAGGTTAGGTTGGGGTTTAGGGGAATATTAATAAATGAAATAAACTTATTTAATTCATTTAGAAATATAGGAATTAATTATTTAAACAATGAAATTGTTTTTTAATAATTAGGGGACTATAGCCATTTTATTTAAATTAAATAGGCTAGGGGAAAGGGCTATTTTGCAAGTGGGTAATTAATTTTGGGATTTATTTAATTCCTTTATGATTAAATACTATAGCCACGTTTGATTTTGATTTGATTTGATTGGTCAAAATTGATTTGAATTATATGGCTATAATAGTTAATATAAATTAGTGATAAAAATCACCTAGGACATTAAATTGATTTGAAGAATTATGCCAAGCAATAACAGGGTCATTTGGACATAATCGAGGGTATGATCAC
>MU224456.1:353654-364952 GCA_018584345.1 Thuja plicata
TTCTCCTTCTCATTCTTCTCCTTCTCCTTCTTCTTCTTCTCCTACTTCTTCTTCTATTTCTGCTTCTCCTTCTCCTTCTCCTTCTCCTCCTCCTCCTTCTTCTTCTTCTTCCTCTTCTTCTTCCTCTTCCTCTTCCTCTTCCTCTTCCTCTTCCTCTTCCTCTTCCTCAAACTCAAACCCTATGAGATTCTTGAAGTCAGACATAAGGAATTCATCGGGACCAAGGGAATCTCAGGGGTTTCCTTGTTCTTAATGTGCCTCTTCTTATCCATAAATGGGGACGTCCTTTTCCAGGCCTTTCTTCTTTAAGGTAGAAATCATTTACCTTATTCTTTTTACTAAGGGTACATCCTCCTCTTCTCCTCCTTCATCTTCTGGTTCCTCTAGTAGAGTTTCTAACTCTAGGGATGTGGAGGCTCTATTCCTCTTATACACTTTCTTTCTCTCTCTTCTAAGGTGCTTGGGGTTCTCTAGTCTCTACAGAAGGTTCTGTAGTCTCTACATTAGGATCTTGACTCATGGTGGGGAGCTCTTCTTGATTCTCTTGTGCTTTATCCAAAGGTGGGGATATGCTTCCAATCATCCTTGTCTTCTGTGGTTTATGCTTAGGATTAGAGTCGTACACCACTAGGCATTCATGCACATATATTTTTCCTAATTTCTGTGGGTCTTCCTTCTTGAACTGAGGTACTACTACCCTTTATCCTCATACCTTATCCACTTTGGGTGGTGGGCTTAACTATGGTTTCAGTTGTATTGGATCCATTTGGAAGGGCCTTTTGATCCAATTTTTAGTTTCCTTAACCACGTTCCTAGCCTTGAATTCAATGTTATCATTCTCATATTTTTCTACCTCAACATTCAAGATAGGTCTTATATATACCTTATCTTTATTATATAGTGGGCCAAGAACCTCATCCATCTTATTTTCCCATGCCCTAGGTAGAATGTTGATCTCTAGGATATATTGTGCAAAAAAAAGGGACATTTTTCAATAATCTCAAACCTTGACTTCATAATCATCCACACAATTCATCCAATGGTCCTCCAGGTGAAGCTCGTGAATGTAGTATCTAGCCATAATGTGGCTATAAGTACCAATGGGATCAAACCTTGGCCTGACCTCTTCATTAAGGGACTATAATGGGAATTCATCCCATTCAAATGCAAGGGACTTGCACACCTTCATATCTTGTAGAGTGTACGAGCCAATTGAAGTGGGAAAGTCCCAGTAGTGCTTCTTCTTGGGTTTAATATGCTCATAAGAATCATCAAGTTGTCTGGCCATCTCTATGATAATTACCCAGTGAGAAGGGAATCTGGTAAGCTTCTTTGGGGCAAGGGTTCACCCAGCCACTCTGATTTAGGTGAAAGTTCTAAACTAGATGTAGAAGGCCCCTATTTCCCTTACCTTAGTGTTGCCTCTTCTGATTATCTTTTTGCATAATCACCCTCAATGACAGAATGATTGAAAAGATGAATGTATCATTAATGATCCTGTAATATGGGTTGTATTCATCCATCTTGTATTTCCTTACCAGTTGGGGATAAAATGTGAAGGGACATGCATTTGGTATCCCAAAGGCTCCCTGTTTTACCAATCCTGAGTACTCTGCCCTAGCTGCTAACAAATACACCATGTATGATGTCATGTAGAATTTGGGATTGTGCATAACCAAAATTAATTGTTGATCTAGGTTATCACTTAGGATAGTGGCCCAATCAAAGTTGGCCATTTTCCCCTTGATCTTCTCAATTAGTATGATCATCCAATTTTCAAGTTGGATGGACTGGGGCAGCTCATAGAATCTGCTAAGCATGGTAATGGCTTCTTGGATATCATCCTTATGGTATCCTTTCCTCATGTCTATTGTCTCAAGCTTATTCTTTGGGAGGTATTTGATCAGGTATTCCTGGTTCACTATGTCATATGCCTCCAATATGTTATTTTCCATCTAATCCAAGCCTTTGTTGATCGAGAAGTCATAATATATGTCTATGCCCTTCAGAAAGTGGAAGAAATCCTCAATGTTATCTAGACGGAGATCCAAGACAATATCTCTGGCTCTATTTTTAACCACCCTCTCATGTAGCACGTAGTGGTGTGCTAGGGTCATGATGAGGCATGAGGATAAAACTAAAACTAGGTGTCCAGTCGCATTCACTAGGATTGATAGTACTAGGGTAGTGCAGTCAAATGACCTTCCATTAGGTTTGGTATATTTGATCAGGATCTCATTTGAATTGACATTTCTGATCTCGGTGTTACTAACCTCACTATGGTGGTTTCTAACTTTTGAAATTATGTGGTACCCTTTGAAAAGGTACTTCATTGGAGATCCAATGATCCTTTTTGGCATCCCTGTAAGAAAATATGCAAACATTAATATTTTATTGAAAAACAACTATTAAAGGAAAGTATACAATAGAAACTAAAACCCTAAAGATCAGTAGCAGCTGCTCTAAATCATCCAAAATCATGTTTATGGAATTTTTTACTCCTTGGACTTGCAGACTCCAAAGATAGGATCAAACTATGAAAGGCCAAAACTCTGAAATGGAGGTTAATTGGGGTTTGGGTGATGTCTTTCAACAATGTAGACTGTGAAGGTACAAAAGAGTTTTGGATTGCAAAAGTGCGAAATGATGAAAATGGATGAACTAAAAAAATTAAGGAGGTTTGGACTCATGGAGGTGTGGGATACTTCAAAGTGTGAAGGTGCAAAACTCTGAAACTACGAAGGACGATCCAACCTTCAGCTTTTTGGCCTTTGACTATGGAGAAGTCTGCAAAATGCTGAAACTACAAAGCACTGAAGCACTGAGGGTCATTGCTCACTTAGTCATTGTCTCTCTTTTGATTTGGTTCTGGTGGGATGACTTTCATCCTTCAGAGGCTGAAAGTCGCATGACTGGCATGACACAAGAAAATTTAAAAACAAAAAAATAAAAAATAAAATGTGACGAGGACAAACCCAACAACCTAGGGCTAAAAATCCTAAGTGACCTTCATAAAGGAAGCTCAAAAACAAATATGGGAGGTAAAGAACAATAGAGAATGATAAAAATGAAACAAACAAAGGACAAAACCTAAACTTAATAGCAAGTCTAACAGACCAACCTACTAGGAGGGAGAGAAGTCAGAAGACAAGGATCATCTCGAGAAAGAGCAACATGGTCCAGGGTGAGGAGCACAAAAATCAAGAAGCATATGCTGAATAAGGGATCGTAGGAGCTCGAGGACAGTGGAAAAAAAGAGAAGTGAAAAAAAAATGGGTAGCATTGCTTTTATAGCTCCACATTTAATGAGGTGATGTCACACATACTTCATTGTTTTAGAGGCTGAAATACCAAATTAGTGACCCTCGTATCTTTTGGTGTTTCAACAGCCAAAACACCTAAATATTGATATGGGCTTTGCCTTCTGCACTTTTGAGCTTTCATGCTTTCATAGGTTGAGAGACCCCACAATTCTGAAGGCCCAAAATTGCAAAAGGCCAAAAGGACTCAACTTTTCTTCAAAAGGACCCCCATAAAACATCCAAAAGGACAGGGGGTCTAAACAAAAGGACAAGAAAGGGGGTCCCCATGGCCAAAGATCCAAGAAATTAGGTGTGTGTTGTAGAGACACAATAGTTCTAGTGATAGTGATGATGATAATACTAACTCTACTTCTAATGATTCTTTCTCTAGTGATGAGTCCATTACTTCTAAGAGAAATCCTATTTTGTTTACAAATTTACTAAATGGAAGTGATGATTGCATAACTAGAATGGTTGGACTTAAACCTAGAAGAGTTAATTATTGCAATTATGCTTTGTTATCTTCTATTATGCATACTAAGGATCCTAAAACATTTGAACAAGCTAAAATACAACCTCATTGGAAAAAAGCTATGAAAGAAGAATCTGATACTTTGATCTCTAATAACACTTGGGATTTGGTTAATTTACCTCATGGTAAGAATTTGGTTTCATGCAAATGGTTATACAAAACAAAATTAAATGGAAATAATGAAACTAGTAAGTTTAAATCTACACTTGTTGCTAGAGGCTTCTCTCAAACTCAAGGTTTATATTATACCAAGACATTTTATCCTGTTGCTAAAATGCCTACTATTAAACTTGTTTTTGTTTTAGCTTCTAAAATGAATTGGCCTATTCACCAAATGGATGTTAAAAGATATTTTCTTAATGGTGAATTACATGGGGAAATTAATATGGCTCAAACTTCTGATTTTATTAAAGAAGGTAATGTACATTTAGTTTTCAAATTAAATAAATCCATCTATGGATTAAAACAATCTCCAAGGGAATGGTATTCAAATATTAATGCTTTCTTTATTTATCAAGGTTTCATAGAAGTAAAAATGATCCTAATCTATACATTACACATACTAAAATGATATTGTTATTATCATTCTCTATGTAACTGATTTGATTCTTACTTCAAGTTCAAACTCTTTACTTTTTTCTATTAAGTTTAAACTTAATCAAAAATTTGAAATGACTGACTTAGGAATTTTACACCATTTCTAAGGAATGAAAATATTGAAAATGCCTAAGTGTATTTTTCTATCTGAAAGAAAATATTTTCATGATATTTTAGAAAAAATTAAGATTAATGGTGTTGTTCATGTTTCGTCGATGTGAATTAGGAACTAAGTTAATGACTAATATGAAAACTTCTTTAGTTGATGTTACTTTATATAGACAACTGGTTGGTCGTTTAAATTATCTAACTCTTACTAGACCTGATATTGGTTATAGTGTAGGTTTAATTTCTAGAATTATGTCTAAACCTCAACAAACCCATTTCAAAGTTGCAAAAAGAATTTTATGATATATTAAAGGCACTATTGATTTTGGTTTGTTCTTTGATACAATCTTTTATTTTTCATTAAAAGGTTTTACTAACTCCAATCTAGGAGGAGTTCCCAATCATGGGCAATCTACTTATGGATACTCTTTCTTTGTTAGCTCAGGTGTTATTTCGTGGAAAAGTTAAAAGGAACATTCTATTTCTCTATGTTCCACTGAATCTGAATATAAAGGATGTAATTATGCCTCTAAAGAAGCTTTATGGACTAGAAGGATACTTGAAGACATGGGTCTACCTCATCAAGAGCCTACACCTTTGTATTGTGACAACGAAAGTGTCATTGTCTTAGCAAAGTATTATATTTATTGTGCAAGGAAGAAGAATATTTCTCTACAACATCACTTCATTAGAGAACAAGTTCAAAACAAGAAAGTGTCACTCATATATTGCAAGGGAGAAGATCAAGTTGCAGATATTTTAACAAAGCCTCTTTCCAAAGAGAAATTTCAGCTTCATATTTGTAAAATTTAGGTTTAATTCCCATTAATGTAAACTCCCCAAGTAAAGATTAAGGAGGGGGGTGTTAGAATATTTAATATTTCCTTAGTTGTATTTATTTATTTATTTAGGATAAACCAAGGTATCCTGGGTATGTGCAAGATCATGGTACACCAAGCTATGACCTTAAGTGGCAATGAAAAATTAGAAAATTAAGGTTAGTCAACTTGACGTAAAAAGTTAGACATCTTATCAACCTTATGTAGAAAATTCGTAACAATAGAATCTGTTGGAAATTGAATGTGGTTTCTAAGTTACTAGCCCTTTTCTGAAAACAAATTATTCTAATTGTTGAAAACTTTATATTTCAATACAAGAGTATGAAAATTTTAGGAAAAAGATAAAAAGTATGTGTATGTATGACCACCTTAATCACAATGAAATGATGATATATTTTCTCAAGGTTATAGATATAAGTAGTAGACTCATGCCTGGATGTGATGCATTTTTTTGTGTAATTGTTTTCCAAATGAATAATTAATCATTAATTTTATGCTACATCTTTTTTAGAATAATAAAATTCTCATGTCTGACCACCTTAAATAATTCTAAACTTGACAAAATTGAATTTTTTTTCTTCTTATAGTAAGCAAAGAAGAATGTGATGCATGTTTCAGATTTCAAAAAGGTTCAACCATTTGAAAGTTATAGTTTTTTTTAAATCAGTCAGTCAATCAGGAATTTATAGGTAACTCAATTAGAAAATAAGTAATAATTACTTGTTGAACTCAAATTTTGAAAGCAATTATATTGATCGAAAGCTAATAATATCTTTAAGAATCCCTTTTTGTTTAATCAATTTTAGGTAAAAAAGGTCATCAGCTACATGGTTAAAGTCTGGAGATTAGAGGAAATATCTTTAAGGTAGAAATGTAACATTTTAAATAAGTGGGGGGAAAGATAAGATAATCCTCTTCCATCCCAAGATGCACAAATGAACGATCCAAATTGATTAACCCCAAGAGAAGGATCAATGCACAAATGAATCAATCATTTGGAAATGAGAGCAAAGAGAAAAGTCTTAAATTCCTATTTTATGGAAAGGAATGTGTGATAGATTTAGAAAGATTGAAATTAATAGGAGAAAAGCACTAACCTTAAGATATGGTGGATCTCAAGAATGTTATTTTTAAGGGTCTATACTCTGTTTTTGGAAAATTTGAAGTACAACTCAGAACAGAAATGCAGAGACAAGAAAAACCTAGGAATCATTTTCCGATCCGACACTGTCTTGATAAACATCTTGACCTTGACCAAAAAATGTCACCGTTGACCCCAAAATCTTGACCTTGACCCCAAAATGTCACCCTTGACCCCAAAATCTCAACCTTGACCTACATAGCTCTGACATAAAATCTATTCACGAATCCTGAATTTTTTTTGAAAAGGGTATATGAATCTGCACTTTAATTCATTGTCTCAAAACCTGCAAGAAAAATGGATTTGTTTGCTGGGGGGAGGGGTTTGCCTTGATCAAACGCCAGTTTTGGAATTAACCTTAAATTATAATTGAAATTGCATGAATGAAACAAAGTAAATGAATAAACTCACCTTACTTGTATAGAAGTCCTTGTGGTGGATTCGAATCCATGGATCCACAAGTATGTATGTACCAAATGGATGTAGAATGTAGAATGTAGAATGTCTAAAATCAACTGATTGTAAATCTTCAACACCAATCTTGAATGGATCTTGGAAGAGGAAGAGGCTTGGAGGGATCTTCAACAAGAGGGCTCCGTGGAGCTTGAATCCTTTAATGGCCACCAATGGATCTCCTCAATGAAAATGGATGCTTCTTCACCTTTGGAATTAACTCTTCAAGTATTTGAAATTTCTTGCAATTATTCTTGATGATCACAGTTCATGGTTAGAGAAAACGAGAGGAGAAAGATTCCTTTTATATGAAATTAGGGCACAATCTTCTAGAGAGGCTGACATAGAAGAATTAAATTTTAATTGGACCCATGCCCATAGAAGAGGACATATGTTAAATATAATTTAAGATTCATCATTTTAGAACCCAAAATAGCCCACCCGAACGTGAGAAATTAACTTTTTCAAAGCCCGAGATCCAAAAATCCTAGAAATCTGGGATTTGGAGAAAAAGTCAGAAAAAGGTCGATTGTGACCTAGGTCAAGGGTGAGGTCTACCTTGACCTAGGTCAAGGGTTAGGTTGACCTTTACCTAGGTCAAGGGTAAGGTTAACCTTGACCCAGAAAGGTTGATTTTGACCTTGAGGTCAAAAATCACAGTTGTCAATTTTGGATGTCAGAAACAGGCTAAAAAAGTGGGAAATGGGGCAGAACAGGGGAAAAAGCTAGATCCAATTCAGAGACCCATTCAAGGTGCTCAACATGACCCCAAAACACTTACTCAGAAGGCTAAACCACTCTACAATGGAAGTGCTTCCATTTTCTGACTTTACATTTAGCCCCCACTTTAGCAAGAGTTTGGACTCAATGCAAACTCTTGGTAAAGGAAATCATGAAGAAAAAAAATAATCTTATTTAAATCAAAAGGGACAAAGGAATCCTTAAGCCCCCAAGGGACTTAAGTCTTTATCAACCCTAAGATCATGATAAGAGAGACATCACCGGTCAGAGAGAGAGAGAGAGAGGAGTGGTTAACTTGCCCAATAAGATGTGTATCTCACTGTGAACCACAAAAAGGATAGGATGGCCCATCAAGAAAGCACTTGATAGTCACCCCATAAAGTTGTGCGACTTCTGGCAGCTTTGTGCATGTATGTAGTGCATCTTCTGACGACATTTATGAAGTACCCATGGATCCATATCCTTATATCACCATGGAATATATTTGTAAAATGCATATCTCTTTAGGATTTAGCAACTTATGTGCGTTACCTTCTGAGGATTTAGCATATTGAATTGTAATTGAATGCATATCTCTTCAGGGTTTAGCAACTTATGTGCGTTACCTTCAGAGGATTTAGCATGCTACAAAAAAAAATATTAGAACAAAAATGCATAATATAAAAATGAGGGAGGTCATATATATGCCCCCGTCAAGATGGAAAAGTACATACCATTTTGACATGTTAAGGAAATAAAAGAACAAGGATAAAGCCTTCTTCAACATCAAGACAATATCCATATACAACACTCGGTCCAAGAGAAGAAGGTCACAAATCCTATGAGGCCATGGAAGGGACGAATGCAAAGAGATATCATGCAAGAAGTGAAAAAGTAACCCTTGTGAGGGATTGCACATGATTGAGTTTCCAAGGTGAGAGATTTATCAACCATGGAAACCCAATGTCAAACAAGGAAATAGGTCATGATCAAGGACATAGATCTTTAATACAAACCAAAATGTTCATGTATGATTAGATATCACATAATAGATATATACTACTTAACCAAGGGAAAAGTGAATCTCAGACAGACAAAAAAGAAGGAGATGGCATCCTTTCCCCCCAAGCATAGGAACGAGGATGAAAGCGGACCTATTATATTGCTCACAACACTATGCAAGACAACGAGCCCCCAAGTATTAGACTAATATTGTTTACATAATGTAGAGTTCCATAATTGGAACATAAATGTTATCTAGAGAAAATAGGATTGAAATACAACTCATTGCCACATGTTAAATAAATAACTTTAATATCAATGAGCTTCATAATCTTATAATGTAAAGCTTGTCATTCATTAGTAGGGTGATCATGAAATCTATGATATAAACAAAAAGGAAGAGTCTTCAAGTGTGGATTACATTTCTTTTTTTGTTTAGGTTTAGTAATCATCTTAGCATGAAGGAGTTTAGGCAAAATAACTTCTTGGTCAAATTCCTTCATAGGGTCATCATATTTTGAAGTGTTATTTGAGATGTTGCTAACATTGATATGTTTTTGAAGATTAAATCCCAATCCATAAGAATGCTCATGCCCCCCATTCTGTAAGCGCATGTGAATTCCTTGTTTATGCTTACCACATCCTTGACCATGGAATCCTTGTTTAACTAGTAAATGATAACAAAGACCATAACAAGAAGCCATATTAGAAGGAGTCAATGGAACTTCAGTAGTCACTATGTCATTACTATTAGGTTTGATAGATTCATAGTGGGTAGAAGCAGTGAAGAAGTTATTACGAAGGGAATTAGAAGTAGAAGAAAAGACTCATTGTTCAAACTCTCTTTGTTGCTTCATAAAATCAAGATCAAAAACCTTATATTCTCTAATAAAGGTAGGGTTAAAATACAAGGTTCCCTAATAATCTCCAAGAAGAGCATTAGAGGAAGAATGATTACTATTAGGAATAGGAGTATTGTGGGTTTGAATATACAAACAAGGATTTCATGCATCATCTGTATGAAGTGTATACACCATGTTGTTGTGAATAAACTTGACTTTATGGTGAAGGGTGGAAGGAACAACATGCATCTCATGCAACCAAATTCTACCCAAAAGGAGGTTATAATTAAGAGGTCCAGGCATAACATGAAAAGGAGTATTCAGGATGACCGAACCTACTTTGATAGGTAAGGTAATGATGCCCAAAGTGTTCTTATCAATGTTATCAGAGCCATGTATAGGATTATTATTAGATTGAATAGTTGAAAGATCAGCTTTAATTGATTTGAGCATGTCCGTGCTACAAATATTAAGCCCAAATCCATTATCAATCAAGGTCCTATGAATGATACTCTTATTGATAGTAACAACAACCATAAGGGCATCATATCGCTTCTGAACTTCTTTAGAAGGTAAATCCTTTAGATTAAATATAATGTCAGGAGGACCTGGGCTAACATGCATGCATTGTAAGAAGGCATTGATGTTCTCTTTATTAGGAGGTGGAGTGGGAAGATTCACTAGAGTTTTTTGCAAGGTTTCATGGTAGGTAGGTGAAGTTTGAAGAAGCTCCCATAAAGAAATCTTGGCAGGGGTATTGCACAATTGGTTTATCATATCATATTCCATGCTAGGAAGATGGGGTGGAGGAGGAATAATGGGTGGAGAAGGTGGTAAAGAAGTAGGAACCACTAGATTAGGTTGAGGGTTATTCCTTGTATGATAGGTGTTAGCTATCAAATCTTGATCATTGAAAGATTCTAAAGATTCCATAGGTTTACCTTTGATAGTAATGCAAGGAGAACCTTTAATAGTCAAAAAGGGTTTTGGATAAACCATGTTAGTTATCTCAACACTACAAATAGATTCACAAGAAGGAAGCAAAGAAGACATCCTGGGAGGAGATGAGGTAGGATCTTGATTCTCCATAAGACCACCACTAAGAGGGAGAGAATTAAGGGAATTCATATCATTTTCCAATAATGAGTCATCACTATAAGGAATCCCAAAAGGAGGTAAAACATCTATAATGTCTCCTTCTTTCTCTAAAATGTCTTCACAAGAGGATTGTGTTTTAGAAAATGAGTCCCCATCATGTATGAATACGTCATCCATTAATAAATCACCCTCTTTTATCAAAGCATCTTTATAAGGAGGGGATAAATCAATGTCTTTATCCAAGGGTTCATCCCAAAAAGGAGGATAATCCACAATGGCTTCATGAGGAAAAGAGTAATCAACATCCAAATCCAAAGGTTCATCCCAAATAGGAGGATTATGTTCTAAAGTAGGATCATAGGAAAGACATATATTAGGAGAAGAATTAACATCAATCCTCAACTCATCTCCATAAAGAGAAATATGATGGAGAGAAATATTAAAGTCATCTTCTTGCTCTGATTTATCCTTACAAGGTAATACAAGAGAGGAAAAAGCAACATCACATGCACTAAATAAAGTATTTCTAGGTGTAAAATCATTCAATGGTAAGGTAAGAGGAGGATGTTGTTTAATCCCAAAAGTTATAGAAGGATGTTTGGAAAACACTTGAAAAAACTTGTGCAACATGATAACGAATAAAGAAATGCATAGAAAATAGATC
>MU224456.1:379296-393281 GCA_018584345.1 Thuja plicata
TCTTCCAGGTGAACCAAACAGGACAGCCATATTCTAGAATTCATTTTGAGAATAGCACAAACCTAGAATGGATTCAATTCTAGAATTGGCAATTCTAGCATGCACAAATTCCGCCAACCAAACGGGCCCTAAGAGGTTGGTTTTCTGTTACGGAGAAGGGTTAGGAGTAGTATGGATTTTAATTATTAGGATAATACTTGTGGTTATGATATTATAACTTGATAATAATTATTTCATTTGTTGGTCAAGATGGATTCATAGATAAGAGATATGAGAATCTATGAATGATGTATTTAAAAAAAATTTAATCACTAACAAGTGAAAAATGTTATTCTAATGTGTATAAATATTAAAATAATAATCCATATGCATTGGAAAATTTCATATTAATAATTTGTTCTACTGAACAAACATAAAAGATGAGCACAATGAATACGTTGTATTTTCTTACAAAATTTTGAAGGATTGCCAAAAAATATTAGGGTTGAACTATTGGTCCATTTGGGTTGGATATAACGGTTAGCTATAAAAAGATTAATGGGAAACAAAAGATATTATAATCACTTACGTTGCATATGAGTTGTATTTAAGAATATGATATTTTGCTAACAAAAAATGATATTTTTTTTCAATGTGCTTGTTTTGATTGGATTTTTAGCTGAAAAGGGCTTTGAACCTATTGATTTCAGATATAGACATTTTCTATAGTTCATATAGCTTTAGAATAGGAACACCCAACACTTCAATCTGACACAAAAGTCCTCTTCTTTTAGTTTTTGATTAGGGGAAAACTTTTTGCAACTTTTCCACCTCTTAAACTTAAATCAACATTCACAAACTTAACCTTAATCACAATAAATGAAAATCATAAACATGCAATTCCATCCACAAATTTGACACATAGATTTATCTCTTGGAAACCCAAATAGGGAGAAAACCACGTTGGGTATTATTACTTACTAAATGATGCACTATTTTGAAGCACGCCCTGTGAGCAGCTTACCTATGTTAGAAATTACAACAACGTTGTTAGGTGCTATCTGGTTAAGGGATTTTTTTAGGCCTCTTATGACCTTTACCCTGTTAAGAGTAGCCTTGTTAGAGGACTTTAAACACTTGACAAAGTGTCATCTTGTTAGAGGATTTACAACAAATATCTGTTAGGATCTACCCTGTTAAGGGATTTAACATGTTGCAACTGTTAGGGATCAACAAAAATAATGAACTGTAGAAAAATACTACCTCTTCTTGATCAGATTGACTAGAGCACACAATCTTTTCTTAACACACTTAACTCTTCACTGGCTTGATTGCAACTCACACTTTTCACCACACTACTCCAACACATGATCAACACTCTTAACCTTCAACTTCATCCATTACATACTAAACTTTTAAGTCCACCACCTTAATCAAACCCTAAATTAGAATTTCAAACATCCCACTCAAATCCGACACACCACAAAACAAAATTAAATGTAAAAAACACATTTCCAAGACCGCATCATCCAATACTATGATTTACATAGAATGTTGTGTCAAGGAGTCAAACACATTTTGACCAAACACAAGGTTCCTCTAGAATCTTCTCCACACGCTAGCATTGAGAAATGTGATGCTAGATGATCACCTCCAATCATGAAGACACGTCACCATCTCGTGACTAACTTAATTGATTCCACCACTACCTCAACACTGATCAACCATCAAAGATATATCACCTAACGCTCAAGAAAACAAACATTGTAACATATTAACAACTTTGTCTCTCCTCACTGGTCACCTATCCTATACATTGGTTACTCAAACTAGTTGTGAATTCAACTATAACATCTTAATACTATTGACCACCATACCCAATGACCGCGCCATAAAATACAACATAGATTTGACAAGACATTCAAGTCATCTATCACCTGCTATTAACAGTTCTAGCAGTTGCACTGTTATACTTCAACTACTCACAACTTTCTCATAAGATCACTTGAGAAGTAATGATCATGCAATAGACATCCAAAGACATACCTAAGTCTCCCATGAAAATAGAAACCACTGAAACTCTTTACAATTCTTCATTCATCACAACTATGCTTGGCAACACACTAAGAACACAAAGTCAATAATTGACATCAATGACAACATAATATCTGATCATCCTATAATCAAATCTAATCATGACATTTCCAAAACTCACTTACCATCACTGAATTAGATATGTCAACATGTGGATGAAGCAGTTTAAGGATGACATACATTGATGTCCATAAATACAAAGTTAACAATATTCATTTATTTTGAACCAAGTGTGGTCCCTGGTAGCAATAAAACTCTTTGTTAGAGGGTACAATGAAGAGGATATAATAGTGTGCAATAGAAATGAATACATCATAAGGCATGTTAATCAAACAAGCAATACAATATTGTAGAGTAAATAATAGAGTGGTTACATCAAAGATAGGGGGAGTATAAGGAGCCAAAGGAATTTGGAACGACAAGGATAGTTGAGTTTCGAATCGAATAAAAAATGCATTAACTTTAGTCTTTTGTCAATCCTTGGATGACCAAGTAGGAGGAAGGAATATATGCATAGTGAAATGATTTATATCTTGCAATTGATGTGCTTGAAGGACATTATTACTAGTAATTTCTTTCCTTTGTTAAAAATTATAACGAGTACTATTTACAGTTAAAGAAGGCGAAGCCATCAAGTATCTTCTTTCCAATTACACTGTTGATTCGTAACAAACCTAATCATCTTTTGATAAGAGGAACACGATTGAATTCTAGTCTGATTTTGTATATGAGTACAGTTGATTCTTTATTTCTAGCTTTGTCTATTTCTTGAATAAAAGACTATATTTTCTATGAAGTATGGTAATAAGACCCACAATACCATGAACCAATCTCTATTGTCTATTTTGTTTTTCACTAGCAAACCAACATTTTCTCTATCAATATACAAAGAGGGAAAAGTTTTGTATATTTGTTTAATGGAGTTAGTTCTAGGAAGAAGAGGAGTTTGAACTGTGATGAATGTTTTAAATCATTAAACTTTGGTTGGTGTCTAAGAAGAAGGTAATTGCATAATTTTTTTCTTATATCAAGGACCATCTCTCACATTTATCTTCTAATGACACTCTTTATTTTCTATAACAAGGTTTTAAGTCCTTCTCGACTATAACAAAACTAAGTGTTCACGACTTTCCCTGACATGTCTAGTAGTGACACATAGAGTTGTAATTTTTTCTCTTCCTTCAAATTTGCTATGAGTGGATATTTTTATTTGTGAAGGGGTTCCCAAAAGAGGCTTAAAATTCCACATTTTATTAGATGTTTGTGGAAGCACTCAAGAGTTGCAAGAGAATGGATATCACGTCTTCAAAACTAATGTGGGTAATGGAGGGCATGACTGACCTGAGATAATCCACAATATGTTTATACATCGCGTTGGTGAAGTCCTCATGACCAATAGTGCAAAGAAGGGGATTGTTAATTTACAATCTATAAGAGAGCATTCTTGGAGATTGTTCCTCTAGGTGCCGTCTACATACCTTTGGAAGCTATTGAAAGTTGGTTCTAGATTCTAGATCCTACATTCGTACTGAAAATGTACCGCCCCATTGCAAATATTCTTCCATATCATTAGGTCTTAGAAGGTAGAATCAGGATGCCATTTCTTAGGAATTGCATTCCCCAACTGAACTTTGAGTCCAAGTGTACATTCCTTGTTACCTCCATTGCAATAATGAACCTAAAAGGACCAACATTACGTCGGCCAGCATGCATTTGAACAAGGCAGGTCAAGTACAATTCAAAAATCTTCAAAGGATGTGACAGCTGCTTTTTGGGTTTGAAGACTTCACCCACAATGACAATTGTGTAGTTAAAGAATTAGATGCTCGTCATTGTGAACAGAGGTGCCAAAAATATCACAATTTGACTTAGTGACAAAAATATCTCTTAATAATATAATTTATTATAGGCGGCAACCTCATTAACTGTGACAAATAGTATTGAATTGCCCATTAGTAATACCTAATTTGATCCTAAAAAATAGGCCACGCGATTCTTCGTTAACGCGGTTTAAACGCTGCATACTCTCAGGTGGGCAATGAAAGTGTTCGATATATTGAGAGGAGCCGCACCAAATATACTTCTTACGCTGTGTTGTCAATCACCTTCACGACATGGGAAATATTATTTCCTCCCATTCTCCGCCCCCGCTATCTCATTCTAATCCTTCTACCCATTATCCCATTCTTCCCACTACTGCATATGACGTTTTCATCAATCACCGCGGTAAAGATACAAAACAATCTTTAGCAAGTTTAATATATGATAGTCTTGAGAGCAGAGGATTTAAAGTGTTTTTGGACAGAAAATCAATACGAGTGGGGCAATACATACCAGATGCTATAACTTGGGCATTACGCACAGCCTCTGTTCACGTTGTAATCCTCTCTCCCAGTTTCGCAGAGTCAGAGTGGTGTTTGGAGAGCTCCATTTGATCATCGAGACTGGGGTTCCAATCATCCCTGTGTTTTGGAAAGTTCGGCCTTGTGATGTTCGAATGGAGGACAACAATGGAGTTTATGTGGAAGCTTTCCGAATGCATAACAAGGCTAGAAAGTTCACTACTCCTACAATTGACAAATGGAAAGCCTCGCTCCGCAGGGTTTCACTCATGCGAGGATTTATCAGTGAAGGGTAAAATGCATTTCTTATAAGTTTGTTTATTTTATTTCATTTCAATTGTGTTGATTTCTATATGATATATTAGTTATATATTACTCCCTTGCTTGTTTCAGTGAGCAAGGGGAGATGGGGGAGAAAATCGCAGCCTGTGTGGCTGAGTATATTGAAATGGCAAAATGTCAAGGCAAAGCATTTGGAAGGGCTGCTTAAAATACCAAGGATAGGTTATACAAACAAGATTATCAGACTTAACAATTTACAATGGGCCTGCTAGAATAAGCTCTTTCAGCTTGTATGCAGATTTTATTTTGCAACTGGTTTCTATGGTTTACTTCTACAGGAAATCCAAGTTAATTGTTTTGCCCTTTAAATGTTTCTATAATTCCACGTTCTGACTGTGTGTGTTGCTTCCTTACGCGGAATAATCTTCATGTCTCGGTTAACCTGCTCCATCCGGTAATTTAAATCTTAATGCCAAAAAGTGAAAAGGAAATTAAGTTTTATATCAGAATAAAAGGAAATTAAGTTTTATATCAGAATAATCTGATATATTTTTTAAAAAAGCATCTAATTGTACTACAAACGTAAATATGTAAATATGTATTAACTTTTTTTTTAAAAAGTCATCTAATTGTACTACAAACCTAACTTGAATGTAGATGAAATAGATCAAACCTGCTTCACACAGTATTCACCTACGTGAAGTCCTAATTTTTATGAACTTGTGTACCCGAAATCTAAGAACTGTGACAAAAGAGAAGAGTCGATAAACAGATTACATAAACAATAGCATTTCAAAGTATCAATCTATCAGCCAAACTATTCATACTTTCCAAAACATTCTTTTAAGATAAAAGAACGGCCGTTTGGTCTCCAACATGTGATATGTTTTATTAAGCTGGGAGGCTTTCTGCAGTGGAAGCAAAAATGTTTGTAAACTTTTAAGCTTTTTTGAAATATAATAAAATAAAATACATATAAGCTAGTTAAGCTGAAAAGCTTTCTACCATGGAAGCCAAAATGTTTGTAAACTTTTAGCCTTTGTTATCTGAACCAAAAAATTGTGAAATCTTATGTCATATTTGCTCACTTCATCCCTTTTTGTTTTTGTCAAGACCTGATCCGCTATCCCTTGCTCGACTCCACTGGCAAGAGGGAAGAAGTTGAGTTCACCATTTTTAATTTGTTTGGGTTCCGCTTTGTGTTTGTGTTTGTGTTGGGCTAGCAAGTGGTCTCGTGAATTTATGGAATGAGATCATTTTCAGTGGAGGGTTGATAAGTGTGACGAATGAGAGAGTCTTGAATACTTGCAAGGGATAGTGAAAAACACAATGAGGCTGCGTTTGGTTGCTCCCGGACTATCTTGCTCAAAATCCCAAAGTACCCCTAAATAAGAATTATTGATTATTGAAATGGCTGCATTTTTATTAAAATTTAAAATTATTGATCATCATGGAAGCTACCAGATACATGGTCGATAGATCAATACAAATATCATGAGATACAATGGTCTTACACAATGGAGTCCATACATGACTAATCTTATGGGACGGACTGACAAGAAAAAGAAAACATATTGAAGAAGAAGATTCTAAGGATGTGGTTTTATGAAGGGGTTTTAAGATTTATTTTTATAGAATGAAGTCTGGTGAGAATGAAGTCTGGTGAGATGTAATAATATTTGTTACAAAATAAATTATATTTTTATCTTTCAAAGTTAAGAAATCTTTTTTTTTAATGAATGTGTGGTCTTAATAATTTTTAATATTAACTATAGTTAAAATTCTAATTTAGTTTTTTTTCACTAATTATTGTAAAAAATCATAAATTTATTGATTTAATTATTCTTATACATCTATAAAATTATTTATTTGTAATACACTTCTAAATATTCTTAAGTAAAAAACCCACTAAAATAGAAAGCCTCTTTTAATAAAAGCATAATATGAAAAAAAATTATATATTAAATATATACTTTTGTTTTATATTTAGATATTAAGATAAATGAGTTTCATATTTTCATATTGATTTTTTAATTATTTGATAATATTTTAAAAACTTCACACTACTTTTAAATAATATTTAAAGAAATGTGAATCTAATATTGTAATTTTTTTTTTCATATTTTTGATATTGAAAGAGTATTTATTACTTTTTAATTTAAAATATATGCTACCTTTTTTTATATTCTATAATGATGCTGATTATCTTTTTTTATACTGTATGTATTAAAAGATGGTTCAATAAATGTTTTCATATACATAAAATAATGATAGGGTTAGGGTTAGGGTTAGGGTTAGATGCATCTTGCCCTTGTTCATATAAGGTGTAGAAAGTTTTATTTAAATTCATTTATTTTTGTAAAAGCTAAGTTTTATAAGTAATTTTTTAATTTGAATAATCATATTTTGATGAAATAAAGTGTTTATTTAAAGATGTACCTTTTATTTTTTATTAAAGGTAAATTAGTTTTACACCAAGAAAAATGGACATTGAGATATAATTCACCATGCATTCTTCTAAAGTTAAAAAATAAAATTATTTTTTATATAATAACACTTTAATATTATAAAAATTAACATAAAAGTAAAATTCATATGTAAACATTATTGGTATTTAAAAAGGTAAAAAATGAAATCTAATGGCCTACATTTAGGATTAAAAAATATGTGATTAATTTTTCCAAATAAGTATTAGAAATGATATTCCTATAACAAATAATAATATTTTTTTGAAGAAAATTTATGAAGTGAAAATTATAATAATTTTTGTTTTCTAAGTAATTTTTTAAATATTTATTTTCTTATAATATAAATAAAATAATTATTTAAAATAATATGAGAAAAAAACCATTTTCAAAAATTAAAATATAGTAACTTCTCCATTTCACAGAACATTCCAACTTATTCTTTTTGCTTAGTCCAAAATTTATATGGGAACACATTTTCTATTACTAATTTTCAAAGATGTATTAATTTTATAATGTAAAAATATAAATTAAAGTTTGAAGAATGTAAATATGATGAATGTATATAATATTGATAATAATAAAAACTTGTGTTTTAATTAAAATTCTAAACTTAAGTTATTTGATTCATTAGGTTTAGAAGACTCATTGTTAAAGAGAATTATAAGTATTAGTATGTAAGAAACAAGAATTATAGAGTAAATGAGAAATTGAAGGAATTATTTAAATACAATTTTTAGCCCTAAAACTAGCATAACATAATAATGACCCTAAACCCTAACTATATCTCTAATATCAAATACAATCCTAAGCTTAAATATAAAAATGGTGTAAACCCTTACACTAACCAGAATCCTAACACTAACCTCAATCTTGATCCTATCTCTAATCCTAGGCAGAATACTAACGATGATCTAAACTCTAACCCTAGCCATAATCCTAAATTTAATCCTAATGCTAAATCCTAAAACTTAATCCTAACCCTAAACCTAACCCTAACCCTAAAACATAATCATAAAATGACATCCTAATCCTAACACTAACCTTAAACCTTAAAAAATATTAAACCCTAATTTACTAACCATGTTGTAAAACTATACTCTAACTACAATCGTAACCATAACCCTAACCCTAAGCACTAAGTGCTAACCAAAATTGTAACCCTAACTTTAATGTTGAATATGATGTAACTCCTTGTCGTAACCATAATCATAATCCTAAACCCTAATCTTAACTATAACCATAACTGTGATTCTAATCCTAACCCAAAGATTGAACTGTAACCTAAACAAGATCATCACCTAAACACTTATCCTAATCCTAATCTTAAATGTTAACCAAGTAATCAAAACTCTATCCCTAACCATAACCATAACCATAATCCTAACTATAATTATAATCCTAAACCCTAAAATACATTCCTAACCCTAACCCTAAACCCTACCCATAATCAAAACCCTAACTCTAACCATGATACTAACCATGATTTAAACCCTAATAATGACAATAAATCTTATCCTAAACCCTAATCCTAAGTTTAAACTTAGGTTATACAAACCATAACCATAACCCCAATCAAACCCCTAACTCTAACAATGATACTATTCATGATGTAAAACCTAACAATAATAATAATTTTAATCCTAAATCTTGAACCCTAATCCTAAGATTGACCCTAATATGAACCCTAATCAAAACACTAACTCTAACCACCATACTAAACATTATGTAAACCCTAACCCTAACAGTAATTCTAATCTTAAACCCTAATCATAAGTATGACCACAATACAAACCCTAACCCTAACTATAATACTAACCATGATGTTAAGTCACAACCTAATCATAATTATAACCGTAATCCTAACTCTAACTCTAAACCAAAATATAAACTCTAAATCCTAAACCCCAAAACGTAATTATAACCTTAAATGCTAACCCTAACCATAAACTTAATAATCCTAAAATAATCAACAACACAATTTCTGGCAATTGTTAGTATGTCTCAAAGTTGTTGTATTTAGGACATTGTATATTTTCTATTAATTGACGCATCTTATGCTAGCCTATTCTATAGACAACGCTTTCATAGCTCATTTGAACAACATTTAAAAAAAGGAAAAAAAAATAGACAAAACTTTTAATAAATTATTTTGATAGGAAGAAAAATAAGGGTAACAAGGAAAAAGTTTCTCTCTCTCACGAAGAGGAGTTGTAGTTGCATGGAGCTCAATTACTATGATAATAATTGTAGTTATAATATTGAATTACATATATTGTCAATAATTAATTCATGTTCTTATCAAGATGGACTCATATGTGAGAACATGTGAATCTATAAATGATCTATTAAAAAAGTGTTTAGTCATTAACATGTGAATAATTTTATTTTATTTCAAATAACATATTATAATTATCTTCTATAAGTGTTATTTATAAAATATGATACTCATTAAACAAGAATTGTTGTCAATATGAAAGCATTTACTCGAATGTGGATAACAATTGAAATAATAATGCATATGCATTGAAATGTTTTAATTTTAATAATTTATCTTATCACGAATATATAAAAGATGAGAACAATAAATACCTTGTATTTTCACATTGACTTTAAAGGATTACCAAAAAAAATTAGTGTTAAACTATTGGTCCATTTGTGAACTGGATATAAAGGTTAGGGAGAATAACTTTATTAGTTACCAAAAGTATTGTAATCACTTTGGTTGCATATAAGCTATATCTAAGAATATTATATTTTTCTAGCAAAAAATAATATTTTTTTGTTGAAAGTGCATGATTTGATTGATTTTTCAGGTGAGAGAGGCTTTGAATCTATCAAATTCAGATATGGATATTTTCTATAGTCTGTATGAATTTAGAATAAAAGCACCCAATACTTAAATCTAACATAAAGTCCTCTTCTTTTTGTTATGTAAGTTCATATTTGTATCATTGTTCCATTTATACTACTATATGTTGTTTCTTGTATGTCTACAAATTTATTTTATCAAATTTGTAGTGCCCTTTATACGTGTTTATATACCTAATTAGATATAATTTTATTCAATCCATGCATATTCTTTGTGAAAGATTCACCAAGATCCAAGAGATTAAATTAAAGCACGAGAACAAAATTGAGAGGAAAGTCGAAAAACAATTCATTGAACAAGAAAAGTAGATTTAGGTGAAAATTACAATTAAGTCTTACCACGAAAGGAGGAAAGAATTGGAGTGGTGGAAAAACTGCCCAAGAAACTAGGATGATCTGTAGAAATGAAATTGAAACATCTCTACAAGAATACTAAAATGATGACAACTAATTAGGCTTAATAGCCTATGTGTAAATAAATAAAATAATTACACTAACACCCCCCCTTAAGCATAACTTAGGAGGACAACATAAAGATGGCTCCTGACTACTAGCCTGGTGAGGTACCCATGTACAATTAAATATCTCATAAAAAGGAGAAAGATAGAAATCCCAGTGGGAAAAAACTATCCTCCGAGAAAGAGATAAGATGAGAAGAAGTCTGAAGCATGTTGAAGTTGTTAACTCTACTAACGAAGGACTCGTGTTTTATGGAATTGTCGAATCTTCATGATAGTGGATCAAGATTTACTGCATGAGTGAAAATATGACACTACTCAACTAGTGTACACAAATTTGGTCAAACTTTGTGAAGTTGATGATGCGGGTAGTACTTTTGATGAGGAGTCCCACACAAAAATCCTTAGCCCCTGGTTCTTTCCTACCCCAGGGGGTTTAACTATGGTTCCTATTTTTTCTTTTTGACAACAAATAATTGGTGAGGGTAAAAAAATTTCACCATTATATTTTTGTTGAGGAAAATTTCGTGAGGGAAAAATTATTTTTCATATAACTTTTCCTCGCGAACTCAAAATTGAGTTCTATTTTTTGCAAAAGTGCATTTTTTTTGTCACGATTTCAACGGACACACTAATGCTCTCTCATTATAAAGTGTCGTTTCAATTTTTTTTTGGGTTTGGTAAAAAAGCACTCCTATAAAGTGCCAAAAAATAAGGGAGGAAAGATAATCAAGGGCATGTTGTGTGTTCTTTTACACTTCCTCACGAAGTGCTCTTCCTTTCTCCATTCAACAAGAAAAAATCTAAGTCTGGCAGCATGGATCCCAATGTGACTATACAACCCCTAACTCCTTTCAATTATCATGATTAGAAGTTAAAAGTAATTGTGGTACTAAAGAATAAAGCCTTATTAGGGTAACAATGGGAACATAAAAAAAAAACTAATGTAGCTAAGGACAAAAAAAATAATTTCAGTAAGTGTGACCAAGTATTTATCTTTCTATGTTTAAACCTATCTGTTAAATTAGTATTTCATGTTGAGAACTTGAAAACACCCTTGGCAAAGTTTGGGAATCTCTAAACAAACTATTTGGAATAGTTGATGAACTTAGAAGTCATGAGTTGGAAAATCAACTCCCAGGTCTTAGTCCTTCAATTTTTTCAACTTTGGAGGAATTTTTCACTAAATTTAAATCTTTGAAGTTGCAATTAAAAGATTGTTGAATTGACAAGAAAGATGATCAATTAATCCTATCTGTACTTTCTAAACTAGGTTCTAAATTTTTATTGTTTCTCTCTACTTTATTTTCCACTAAAAGAGTCCTTGGTGCCTCATGGTTTATGTCATCATTTGATAGATTTAATACTAATCTTACTAGGGAACAAGAAAAGTTAATTCAAATGGATACTTTGAAATCTACTAAGGCACAAGCTCTAATTGGAGGAAATGAAAAATAGAAAAAATGCTTAAGGAGATAAAAATAACACTAAAAAGGACATAGAAGGGAAGAAAGAAGACAAAATTGATAACTTCAAAAAAGATTTCTCATCTCAAAGTAAATCAACTATTAAGAGAGTTAAATGTTCCTTTTGTAACAAAATTGGTCATGAAGAACATCATGCATGAAAAATAGATTGAGCACCTCACTTTTCTACTCAAAAAGAATAATATTGAGGTAATTGATTGTATCAAAGTATCATCTTCAAATCAGGATTTTACTAAGGATAAAGAGAAATTAAAAGGCATGGTCTTATTTTCTAAAGCAATTAAAGATTCTAGTGCTACACACCATATGGGCTCTCATTCATATCCTAATTCCAGTCCTCATATTTTAGACGATTCAACATACGACAATCATATTCAGGAAGATTCATCAGCAACATCATCATCCTTTGAGGAGGCCTTATAGGCTTCTTCTCTTCTTATCTCTTTTCTGGAGGATAATTTTCATCCCATTGGGTTTTCTATATTTCTCCTTTTATGAGAGATTGCATTGTACATGGGTATGTCACCAGGCTAGTAGTCGGGACCAATTTTTATTTTGTCCTCCTAAGTTATACTTAAGAGGCAGGTGGCGGTTTAGTGTAATTATTTAATTTAATTTCACTTAGGTTTTTTAATCCTACTTAGTCATCCATGTCCATTTGACACTTGCCTACACAAGTTGTCATTGTTTCGGAGTGGTTTAAAGAGGTGTCTAGAGAGGTGTTGATTCCATTTCAATACCTCATCCTAGGTTCATGGTAGGCAACGCGCTACCACTCATTGAGTGTTGGATTCAAATTTTGATTCAACCCAATCACTCACATCTATATGTACTTAATTCTCCAATCAATGAAATGGTTGACATGTGAAGCATGTTGAAGTTGTTAACTCTGCTAACAAAGGACTCATGTTTTCTAAATTGTCAAATCTTCATGATATGTGGATCAAGATTTACTGCATGAGTGAAAATATGACACTATTCAACTAGCATACACAAATTTGATCAAACTATGTCAATTTGATGATGCAGATAGTACTTTTGACGAGGAGTACTTGAACCTCAAACTGATCCACTAAATCAATCCCCCATATGAGAGAAAAAAAAAGTATATTTTATACCTTTGAAAAAAATATTCTACTTCATTAAACAAATCATTACGCTACTTAAAAAAATTATAGCCCCCCTTATACCTAAGAGAAATAAGAACACTAATTTTTCATGCTTGCTATGTGCTGGCTTTGGCTAAAAATTAGGAGGGATTTTATAACTTTGAAGTCAAATATGAGGCGGGCGGATGTTCAAACAGTAATGGGCTTGCACAGAACACACAGGAACCATGATGACTATGGATACATCGCAAACCCAACTACATGTGTAATACCCTCTCCTACAGTGATAATTGGACTTTTGACTTGGAAATTTTATTATGATGGTTAGAACTATACATTTACATTTATATTTTGTGGATGATGATATGATTGAAATGCTCATTTATGGTTATCATTTATATGTTTATGAGATTAGAAAACCATCTATTTTTTGTTTTATGGATCTAACCCAAGGATTTGAATCTAACCATTATCATGAAGTTTTATGTTTCATGGATATGTGTCTGATGTGTTTTCATGGCTCAGGACGAAGTCGTAGTTACTCACTTAGTTGAGGTCCACACGATGTATCGATCCTGGTCATATGTTTGCATATATCTGATTTGTATGAATATCCATATGTATATATATGTATCTCTTCTTGGTGATGCAGGATTGCAGGTATTGGGTATCGTCTCCACCTGGCTTCACAGGTCTGAGCGATCCCTCAAAATCCTTGATCGTTGTTGTTGTTATGGAGATATCACCAGGTTCCACAAGAAGAAACTCTGTCTCTGATCCTTCTATCCTTAGGTGGGGAGTTCCCGAGTCAGTCCCTTGTGTGGATGTATTATGTGATCTCTTAGTTTGTTGGATTTGTGGATCTTGTAGCTAGTTCTTGTCTTCTTGGTATGCTCAA
>MU224456.1:400926-432806 GCA_018584345.1 Thuja plicata
AGAGGTGAGTCTTGCATCTCGATAACCTTGATGAACTCACCCTCCAAGTCACACAAGACAAGTCACAGGCTGGGTCGCGCACGAGAGGTCACAGGCCAAGCCACATGCTAGAGGCCGACATAAGGATGCACACGCTACCAGGAGGTGGCTGCACTCCCCAACTTGTGAGGGAAGAGGTGCACGGAGGTGGCGGGAGGTGCCCGTTTAGTGGGAGTCGTCGAAGATGTTATGGAACAGGGCTCGGTCAGATGATCGCCTCCACATCGCATGAACACACAAGAGGTCGCGGGTTCATCTCAGATGCCACAGCCACTGACTCAAAAGACATGGCAAACGCTAAGGCATCGTTATTGTCCTGCATTGTTATCTCTTAGATTCTGGAAGTTCTTTCATTTTTATCTCTTAGATCTTAGCAGTTTTTTTTCATGGTATGGCATTTGAATGTATGGAGCAGGGCCTGCAGCCCACCTATCGAGGACAATCATCTCTAGTGTTCAAAAACAAAAGCTCTAGTGTGTTTGAAAAAACATGGCCGACCCGATTTGGCCCCTCGGCCCCCGCTTTTTGTGCGCACATTTAAAAAAAAAAAAACCCTCATACAGTTTTTCAAAATACTCTCATCCGACACTTTTTTTAAAATATTGTCGTGCGGTTTTAGAGGCTCCATCTGTCCGGGGACACTCTGATACCTTGAAAGATTAGCCAAGATCTAAGAGATTAAATTAAAACACAAAACACAAGAACAAAATTGAGAGGAAACTCGACATATAATTCATTGAAGAAGAAAAGTACATATAGGCAGAAAATGAAACTAAGTCCAACCACAGAAGAAGGAAAGAAATGGAGTAGTGGCAAAACCACACAAGAAACTAGGATGATGTGTAGAAATGAAATCGACACTTCTCTAGGAGACTCCTAAATGATGACGACTTGCATCAACACGTGTCATACATGTATGGACAATTAATTAAGCTTAATAGCATAAATGTAAATAAATGAAATAATTACACTAACTCTTTGTAGAAAAGGAATATAACCTAGGTTGTTTAGCTCTCTTTGAGAAGAGTTAGCTAAACTAAACACCTCTGGTCAATATGTGTTCCAATATTTTATGTAAGAGACTTTTTCTAGGTGAAATAATAGCTAGCTTAGTCCTAGTCCATCCATTTTCCATATCAAACATATGATTAAAAGTGAGATGAGATCTTTGGCTAGGTTTTAATATTATATATAGTTTTACTCAAAGATGATGATAGTGGATGCCTAAAATTTTTGTATAGGAAGTCATATTCATCATGTGGTAGGTATATGAATGATCTAGTCCTTTTAGGTATTTTCGTGATTTCTCAATGAGAGGTGTAAAATGGTAGGAGATTTGTAGATAACATGGGCCATAGAACTATGTAGTAATCAGTCAATATGTGATGGGTCTATTATGGGTGGAAAGATAGATTTAACTGCAATATTCAAAGATGGAAGGGTTGAATAGCATGTAGGTGAAATTAAAGATATCCAAAATGATGGTGGAAAAATGATATTACATTTGAAAAGTTAGTATGTTGGTTTTTACCATGGTACTTCCCCAAGACACCATTAAGGTGGATTTTACCATAAGACAACTTGTTTCTCTTTACTATAGTTTTTATTTTTTTAATTTATTTTTGATTTTGATTTTGTTTGAAATATTATAATTAAGCATAAAACTACTTCAAGTAAATGATATTCATAGGTTCCTCTCACACCTTAACCTTTGGCATAGAAAATAAATAATCCCTTGATGCATACTTAGTTCTAATATCGAAGGGTCCTAGCTAATCAAGTTACAAATTGTCATGACTCTCTTCCCTCACAAATACTAAATAATGCTAATTTTTTAAAGATTTAAATTTTAAATATGAATAAATAATTTAATATGACTTAAATAACATTGAAATCATATTATTCTAATTGAATCAAGTGGGTAAGGGCCTGAACCCAAAATTTGAAATAACATCAAGTCTGAGCGACAACACAAAAGGAATTCACCACCAGTGAATTCAAATAGCTAACTAACCAGTAGGAATAGAATGAAGACCATAAACAACAACAAAACTAAAAACCAGAGACCAGATCACCAAACCAAAAATCCTCATGAAGAACTAGGAGACCAAAAATTAGGTTAACCGACATAGCTACTTGGCCGGAGGAGGGACCCCCTTCTAATCCTCATTTTTTCCTTCAACTTGTCAAGGAAGGAGTCAAGTTTTAGAGGCCAAGAAGAGATAGCATCCCCAGAGACCATCCCCCCATGGGCGGCATCTGCAAATTATCCTCTATCTTCTGAGAGTTTGGCTTTGTTTCCTCCAACTCAGCCCGGATGGAATTGATAGGCAAACTAGTCTTCTCCAACATATCCTTGCTATAAGAGGAAAAGTATTTAAACTACTTACATACAAATGGGTATGGTTAACCTCATGTTGGTGAGGGCATTAATCATTTCCATTTTTTTATCCTTGCAGATTCTTCAACTCGATAATTTGATCCTCAATAATCTCCAAACTGTTAAGTTTTTGACTAATGGTGTCAACAATATCCCACAATCTATCACAACCATCACCCTCCATCCAATCCACCACTTTCTTTTGCACTTCAGCCATGACCTCTAACCTGTTAATTTTATTCCTAGCTATTTGAAGGTGAAGGATAAGCCATTTACACACAATGTTTTGTCTATTGTATCAAACACAAAGCACGTCCACCTTCCTTCCCAAGGTCTCCAAATCATAAGAACCTACGGGGATTTTTTCTAACATGGAAGGAGAGGAAATTTTGGGAATATCCGAGTCGCTAGGGTAACTAAGTTGGATTTTGGGGGAAGGGGGAAACATAGTCAATGAAGGGGAATTGACAATGGAGTTATTTGGATTCCACACTGAGTCCATAGACTAGGTGGTGATAGAGTCTTCTGAAAGGTCAAACTTTCCATCCTTAGGTTGCTCCAAACCCAAAGATTTGTATTTTTCTTTTCTGAGAGGATTAACATGGGTGGTCCTAGGGGAGGGGGAAATAGCAGGGGCTTTAGCCAATGACTGAATAGTTGTGTAACAAGGGTTATTAAGCTCAATGTAAATGGAAGGACAAGGCATGATTTGCAGCATGAGACTTAGATAAAAATTATACAGGCGTAGGATAAGGACCTCGTGCAAGGGAGTCCTATCCTTACGTTTAGTTTTGTGACATTCTTAGTCAAAGAAAAAAATATCCAGAAAGAGAAATTGAACTTAACACCTCTACAAAAAATGATTCATCATCGAGTATGATAAACTTGATGAGAACCATCGCAATGACCTTCCATTCACCATGCAACTTATCCTTATTGAAACCTTTTTGCAGTCTCGACACTTTTTCACCTGGGCCAAGGAACCTCCTAAAATCCTCATTGAATTTGGCCCTCAAATTGTGAGTCATTTCAATGCCTTCCATAATAAACTCCATCATAGCCGCAATCATTTCTTCCAAAACTACAAACTAAACACTCCCATTGTAGAATTTTCCATCCACTCATGACTCAAAAAAAATTCTTTGATAAGTATGAATTATAACCCTTCATTCCATCAACATAACTATCATCATGGCCCTCTTGGATAATTCCCCACACCTTCAAATCATTCTTATACTCCTCACAAGTATCCAACTCTATCGGATTTAAATAGCCACCCATAATATAGGCCAAACAATCTCCCCCAGACAAAGTCACAACAACAACTAATAACTAGAGCCACTGCCAAAGGATAAAACCCCTAGAAAAGCACGTGATCTTAGAGAAATTTATCGCAATTAAAACCCAAAACCAGAGAAAAAGTGAAAACCCAAAGCTTGAGCTCCAAGACAAGATATAATCCTTCCTAGTCATCGTTAAGTTAACTTATGGTCACATTATTTCCAAGATTGGCAATATCTTTCAAGATTGCCACACGAACCACTTCAGGAAGCAAATCAACATCATTCCAAAAAATGATGGAATTCATGGAAGACCCTCTGTCGCGAGCCTATTAGTGGCTCCATTCCCCTCTCAATAGGTTTGAATGCAACGAAAATCATCCAACATGGCTAGGATATTGGTGATATTTTGAATAACATACATTGTCTCCATTCCAATATTATATTTCCCTATCAGAGTCGTGATAACACTCTTTGCGTCACCTTGCACTAAAAGCTTCTGGTAACTACACCTAACTGCTAACTCCACCCCATGGTAATAAGAAAAGACATCAGCCATGTGGGCGGTCTGGTAACTCAAGTTCACAAGGAGTGCATCCAACATGGCACCCAACATGTTCTAATGAGACCACCCCTACCCACCCAACCCAGGTTACCAAGAAAATAGCCATCAAAATTTAATTTGACCCATCTTGGCTCACGGTGGGCACGACTTAACCAAGTTTCTTAGCCCAATAATGGGAAACTTATACCGGAGAAGATAATTGGAAAGACCCCAATTCCTAGCTATATCTGAATCCACAAGAGGAGATTTATGATTGGAATGATAAATCTTTATCATTCTTTCTTTTATATTGTTGACAGTGGAGTGAAATGGGGGCTTCACAATTATAACTCTATTATGAAAGATCTGATTATTCCTCTCCTTCCAAAGGGACCAGCTCACATAAAGAAGTGAATGCCACCATAATTATTTAGTAAAAGGATGAGAGAAAGGGGGAACCAGCCCTCTGAGACCACATGGGGATCCACAAACCAAATTAATTATTAATTAAATAATTCCATCAACCTCTGTCTTAGACTCCAAGCATACTGACAGGAGAAAAAAAGATGATTTATAGAATCCTCATTATTTTCATAGAGAGGGAAACAATTAACTAGCTAAATCCATTTCTTCTATAGATTTTATAGCATGAGGATTTTTCTATGACAAACAATCCACCAAAAGAACTTGACTTTGGGTCTCACCTTGAGAGTCCATATCTTTGACCAATCAAATCTGTAAGGCCAACTAGGGGAAAGAATGGTGAATTCTGACCTGACTAATTACTCCCCTGAAGATGTTTTGTTCGAAACAAATTGATCTAGCTGTTTGATTCTATAGAATCCCTTAGAGCTGATAAGCTAGATTAATTGTAAGGAAACAATCCAAAGGGACCCTCAAACTTTACAGGGTCAATTTTCCATTTTGGGCGGGCAAAGAAGGAGTCCCAATAATAACTAGGGTACCAAGATGCTCTGTTAGGACATACTCCAACATAGGAAAAAGGGGATGAAATTAAAGGGGAGGTTGAGAGATCCAAGGGTCTTTCCAAAATCTTATTGTGAGGCCATTCCCAATAAGCCAGAAGAAACCTTGACAAAAAGTGGGAATGGTTTTAGCAAGCTTATTCCAAATATTGGATCTAACAGGGAGATGACGATCCAAAACACTGTGGCCTTCTTCATTTTGCATATACTTATCTCTCATAATGTCAACCCAGTCTGAAGGATTCTTCATGAGGTTCTAGTTGACCTTGGATATGAGGGCCAGATTCATGACATGCGAGTCTGAGATGTTCATACCCCCAATATCTTTAGGGGTGCAAACTTTTCTCCAATTAACTAAGGGCTACCTCTTTTTATCTTCAACTCCCAACTAGAGAAACGTACGTTTGATTGCATCAAGTTTTTTGGACCACAAAATCGGCATATGAAAGAGAGATATAACATAGATAGTGGTACTGTGTATAACTGTTGTAAGAATATGAATTTTAATTGCATTTCTTAGGAGAGTACCCTTCCAAGAAGCCAATTTAAATTGTATGCGTTCAAGAAGACCTGTCCACACAAGATTGTCAACTTTACCCACCAATAGGGGCATTCCCAAATAGTTTGAGGAAAAATCTAAAACGTGACAGTCAAGGATGGAGACAATTTTGTTCTGAGTGTTCGTAGGGGTGTTGAGGAAAAATAATCAGTCTTATGAAGGTTAATTTTTTGATCAGACACCAAAGCATATTTCTGAAGTAACTTTTTCCAACACCGAGCCTCTGAAATAGTGGCAACACCCATAAATAGAGCATCATCTAAAAATTATTGGTGAGACAAAACAACAAGAGCTGAGGACAGCTTAAACCCAACTACAAGACCCATCTCAATCAATCTAGAGATATTCCTACCAAGAGCATCCGCCAGAAGAATAAACAGGTAGGGGGAGAATGGATCACCTTGACGAAGACCCCTAAAAGAAAAGAAAAAACCTTTGAGAGAGTCATTGAACAACATATAATACTTAGGGGAGTGGAAGCAGGACTCAATAAGAGCCATAATTTTCCCATCGAAGCCTACTTTTATTAGAATAGCTGAGAGGAAATCATATTGTTGATGGATTCTTTTATATTCTAATTATATTAATATTTTATGTATGAATAATTTACATGCAAAATCAAATTAATATTCTTTTAAATAATTATAAAAGATATTACTAGAAAAAAGAATCTTCAATTAATAAACTTACTATGTAATTGAAGAAGACTTACAAATAAAATCTGCTAACATGTAGTCGAGGCTAAATATAGTCACACACAATATGGTGAAGAAAATGAGAAGCGAATTGAAAGGAATCTTTTGAAACTTCTTCAACTGGGCTTATATCATTAGGAATCCTCCGAACCTATGAAAAAAGAACCAGGCAAGAATTTCTTTGAAAAATTGTTCTTTTCTAATGATAAATCTATACGTGCATGTTGCTTGACACTATCAACTATCAACTGTGCATATGCGTATTCTTCGTGTCTTGATTTAGACCTGAGGATTTCTCTTCAACTAAAGCATGAGTAAAGAAGTGGTAAAAAATATTGGATTTATCACTCTATAATCATGGCATAGAAGTTTCAAATATTTCCTCAATATTTGTTTGAATTCCAAGATCTTATTTCTATGCCCATACTCTTCCTTTAAGTTTTCATGTTAGCTTTTCATTACTGAACTTAGGCTAATTATAGAATTGTTATGGTTTTACATCTGTGTTGTTATTTACTTTTTTGGGGAGTAAGATAATTTATCAATAATCCCTTTGAATCATTATTTTATTTCAGTGTACGATGGATAAGATTTGAAAGCATATTTTTTTTCAAATTTGCATTAATGCCTTTGTATTACTTGAGAGTGCGGCATAAAGAGGCCTTCAAACATTATCTAGAGTCATATTGAAATCTACCCATGCTTTCAAAGGGTGTCCCTAACTATTACAAGTATATATTTTAGGCATAGTTATAGAGGTCGCATGATTGGGCTTTACGCCTACTGTTAGCATTTGAATAGAATTTGTAGAGTCATTATGAGAATGTTTTTCTAGGCAATGGCGCATGTCTCCTTGACTCACTCGTTCAAATTGTTCTCATTCCATATTCATGTGATATACCAATGTTTTCTTTGTCATTCTATCATATAGTTGCTAGTTTTGGCTATTATTTCTTGCATATCCTACAAATATGCTACAATATTCTTTCTATCAATGGTTCCTGATTCCCATCTTACACACATCTACTAACATGGTTTATTTTATGAAGTAATTATGTTCTCCTTTTCAATGTTGATGTTAATTATGGGTAGCTTGGACAGTTGTTCGTCCTTACCCAGAAATAACAACATTAGTTCTGGGTAGTTTTGGACAGCTGTTCGTCCTGACCTAGAATTAGAAAATGGTTGTTTTGTCAAACAAATATTGTTAGGATAGAAACAATTATTATTTAATATTGGCTCTTTTTAGGTGACACCTCATAACCAAGTTTTTTAGTGGTTATTGAGTTGTCTTAATCTCATCCATTGATTTAGAATCAATCTCGGTCGTTGGTTTTCCAATAGAGTAGTATAAAAAGGGGTAATTAGGTCATTTGGAAGAGTGACATTTTGGAGAAGCATTTGCAATGTTAGCAAATGATCTTGCAGTGTTAGCAAGGGCACAGTGATAGTGTTGGGGATAGCAGTGGAGGAATATCAACAGGAGGAATTGGGAGATTGTCGGAGTTCTGCCAGTGAGAGGCAACAAATTTTGTATCTCTTAGTTTGCTGAAGTTTAATATATTTCTCATCTTTTGTACTGGTTTTCCCTAAGGGGTTTTTCCAGGGACAATTGTCCAAAAATATTGTGTCTTTGTGTTGCTTATTTCTTTCCGTATTTTAGTGAAGTTGTAGTTGTGTTATTTTTTGATATTCAACTGTAAATTTATTTTCAACAGTTAAATAATCTTTATGAGATAGGAGATTAATAATCAGTGACTGCAATAGGAATTTTCACATGGTATCAGAGCTGAGTTAAGGGTAGAAGGTTTACCCTAGGAAAGAAAGTGAGGGTTTTTATAACCTAATTTGATCTCTTTTAATTATTATTGCTTTAATCCCTTGAGATGGCTTCAGCTGGTTTGAGAAATCAAGACAGATTGGATGGTGCCTCAAATTTTGGTGTCTAGAAAGCCAAAATTTCTTTATTGTTGGAAGAGAATGGTATCAAGGAATATGTTACCAGTACTGTAGCTGTACCTACAGATCCAGTACTACTTGTAGCATACAAGAAGGATGATGCCAAGGCGAGAAGGATAATCCTTGATGGTGTCAAGGACCATATTGTTCCACATATCGCAGATTTAGATACTGCGAATAAGATGTGGGATGCCATTCTAAATCTGTACCAGAATGCTACCACTAACCGAAAGCTGATTCTTAGAGAAAAGTTGAGGAATACCCTTATGAACAAGGGAGAAGATGTTACAAGTTACCTCACTAGCCTTAGACTTGTCAAGGACGAGTTAGCAGTTGTTGGTGATAAGCCAGATGAAGATGAGCTTGTAAAAATAGCCCTAAATGGGTTTACTAAGCAGTGGGATGTCCTTGTTCAAGTTATTAATGGATGAGACACCTTACCTAGCTGGGATCGACTATGGAGTGATTTCACTCAAGAGGAGCTTAGACTAAGTCTTGTCAATGGAGCTAACAACAAGAGTAAAAAAAGTGAGGTGGAACAAGAAAATGTTTCCCTAGCAGGAAAGGGGAAAGAAAAGAAGGGATCTAGCGAAGGAGAAAATTCACAAAGTGAAAAGAAGAAGAAGGACCTATCTAAGGTCAAGTGCTTTGGTTGTCATGAGTTTTTCCACTATGTCAGCGATTGCCCACAAAGAAAGAAAGATAAGAAGGGAAAGAACCAGGTGGCGACTTTAGCAAGTGCAAAGGAGCTCTCTAGTAGATTGGAGGATGAGTTTGCACTCATAGCTTGTATGATTAGCTCAACCTCATAGAGTGTCTCATATATAGATAGTGGAGCGTCATTTCATATGACAGGAGTTAGAGAATACTTCTCCACCTACAATGAGGAGAACACCAATATCCAGATTTCTATGGGAAACTTGTCCAAGCTCAACTTAGTTGGGAAAGGGACTGTTCAGTTTCAGAGGGAGAATGGAAAGTTAATTCCTCTTCATGATGTGTTTCATGTGCCAGGCTTAGGTATGAATTTGGTTTCTATATCTGTCCTTTAGGATAAAGGGTATAATGTTCTCTTTAGAGGGCTGCATGTTTTGATTAATCATAAAGATTGGAAATCACCCATATCTATTGGTGTTAGGAGTGGTTGCCTTTATAGGTTACAATTTGATACTCCTAAGGCACTCATGAGCAACAGTAATCCTAGAGATCTTGGAGAGATATGACATAGGAGGATGGGCCATATTCATCATGGAGCACTTAGATTGCTTCGTGAGACGGTGACAGGTGTTCCAGAGGTGAGCACAGAGCATGATGATGTATGTAAGGGATGTGTGTTGGGAAAGTTTGCCAAAGCATCTTTTCCATGGAGTGACACTAGATGTATGGGTGTTCTTGATCTAGTACATTCATATGTATGTGGACCAATGTCAACAAATTCTCTCAGAGGATATGAGTATTATGTTATCTTTATTGATGATTTCTCCAGGAAGACCTGGATATACTTCTTGAAGACCAAGGATGAGGTTTTTAGTCGCTTCAAAGAGTTCAAAGCTCTTGTAGAGAATTTGACAAGAAAGAAGATAAAGGTTCTTCAGTCAGACAATGGAGGCGAGTACAAAGGAAATGACTTCTAGGATTTATGTACCAGAGATGGAATCAAGAGAGAGTGGATTGCTCCTTACAATCCACAGTAGAATGGAGTTGCTGAGAGGAAGAATCATTCTATATCAGAGGCAGCAAGGGCTATGCTACATGACCAGGACATGCCCCGCTACTTATGGGTAGAGGTGTGTAGTACATCAGTCTACATTCAGAATAGAGTTCCACACAAGGTACTAGGGAAAATGATACTAGAGGAGGCTTTCACAGGGAAGAAGCTAGATGTTGGTCACTTCAGGATATTTGGGAGTTTGGCATATTGTCTCATTCCTGGAGACACACATACCAAGTTAGATCAGACTGCAGAGAAGGGGTACTTTATTGGGTATAGTGAAACTTCAAAGGCATATAGGATGTTCATTCCAGGGACCAGAAGAATTATTGTCAGACGTGATGTCAAGTTCATGGAGGGAAAGGTGTTTAGAAGGTCCACAGATTTGCCAGCAGATGATCAGAGTGAGCAGCCAACGAAAGCTCCAAGTCCAAGTCAAGGACAACAAATATCAAGTACAATTACTAGTACAAGCATAGACTCAGGTGGTGAAGATTCACAGAGTATGGAGAAACTGGTGTGGTGGGATATGCATCTAGATGATATAGAGGTTGATATTTCATCCTCTACAATTGGCAATAGGAACCATGAGGTTCAAGACACACAAATGGATCCTCAGGAGTCTATGGGAGCTCCTAGGAAGAGTATAAGACAAAGGAGAGAACCAGCCAAGTTCAATGACTATGTGGCATTAGTCAGCCAGTTGGTAGATAGTGAACCTTCCAGCTATTAGGAAGCTGCAAAGAATCAGGTATGGTGAGATGCTATGGTTGAGGATTATAACTCAATAATGTAGAATGATGTATGGGAGGTAGTGCCTAGACCAAATGATAAAGCAGTAGTTGGATCGCGCTGGATCTTCAAGATAAAGTGCAGTGCAGATGGTAGCATCGAGAAATATAAGGTGAGGTTTGTGGCCAAGGGATTCTCTCAGAAGGAGGGAATAGACTATGAGGAGACATTTTCTCCTGTGGCTAGGTATACTTCTATACAAGCTATAATCTCATTTGCACCATAGATGGGATGGCAAATCCATTAAATAGATGTTAAGACAGCATTCCTTAATGGAGAATTGAAGGAGGTATACATAGAACAACCAGAAGGCTTTGTAGCACATAGGAAAGAGACCCACATGTGTAGATTAAAGAAAGCCTAATACATACTCAAGCAGGCTCCCAGAGTGTGGTATGAGCGCATTGATACATACTTGCAGGAAATGGGCTTTGTGAAGAGTGAGGCTGATGCGAACCTCTACTACTTGGTGGTTGGGGGTGAGGTTCTCATTATTGTTCTATCTGTGGATGACTTATTTCTTACAGGTGCATTAGGGCTCATAGAGGATTGCTAGAGGGACCTTGCAGAAGAGTTTGAGATGAAGGATTTTGGACTTATGCACTAATTTCTAGGCATGGAGGTGTGGCAGACTGATGGAGAGATTTTCCTTGGCCAAGGGAAATATTGCATTGAAATCTTGAAGAGATTCGAGATGGAAGATTTCAAAGCCATGTCTACACCCATGATCACTAATTGGAGGAAGGTAGATGCATCCAAGGAAAAGGATGTTGATCCCACCTTATACAGACAACTGATTGGTTCACTCATGTATTTGGTCAACACCAGGCCAGATATAGCCTTTGCAGTAAACTCTCTTAGCCAGTCATGGTGGATCCAAAGAGAGTGCATTGGACGGTGGCTAAGCATGTACTGTGTTATCTTCATGGTACGGTTGAGTATGGGATTAGATATGTTTGAGGTGAAGGTATCAATTTGGTAGGCTATACTGACACAGATTGGGCACGCAATACAACAGACAAAAGGAGTACTTTAGGATGTTGTTTTAACTTGGGATCAGGAGTTGTTTCTTGGTTTAGTAGGAAGCAAAAATCTGTGGCCTTGAGTTCATCAGAAGCAGAATACATAGTAGCTAGGATGGCAACATGTGAAGCTATATGGCTTTGGAAGTTTCTAGTGGCCTTGTTTGGTCAGAAGGTTGAGACTACAGTGATACATTGTGATAATCAGAGTTGCATCAAGTTGTTTGAGAATCTAGTTTTTCATGATAGGTCTAAACATATAGATATCAGGTATCACTTCATCAGAGATTGTGTATAGAGGGGGATTGTGCAGCTACAGTACATACCTATAGAGGAGCAGGTAGCAAACATTCTGACAAAGGCTTTTGGGAAGGCAAAATTCATATTCTTCAGAGATAAGATGGGTGTCATGCAGTATAGCTTCCTCTTTAAGAGGGGGTGTTAATTATGGGTAGCTTGGACAGTTGTTCGTCCTTACCTAGAAATAACAACATTAGTTATGGGTAGTTTTGGACAGCTGTTCGTCCTGACCTAGAATTAGAAAATGGTTGTTTTGTCAAACAAAAATTGTTAGGATAGAAACAATTATTATTTAATATTGGCTCTTTTTAGGTGACACCTCATAACCAAGTTTTTTAGTGGTTATTGAGTTGTCTTAATCTCATCTGTTGATTGAGAATCAATCTCGGCTGTTGGTTTTCCAACAAAGTAGTATAAAAATGGGTCATTGGGTCATTTGGAAGTGTGAAGTTTTAGAGAAGCATTTGCAGTGTTAGCAAATGATCTTGCAGTGTTAGCAAGGGCATAGTGATAGTGTTGGGGATAGCAGTGGAGGGATATCAGCAGGAGGAATTGAGAGATTGTCGGAGTTTTGCCAGTGAGAGACAAGGAATTTTGTATCTCTTAGTTTGCTGAAGTTTAATATATTTCTCATATGCAGTACTGGTTTTCCCTTAGGGGTTTTTTCAGGGATGATTTTCCAAAAATATTATGTCCTTGTGTTACTTATTTCTTTCCGTGTTTTAGTGAAGTTGCAGTTGTGTTATTTTTTTATATTCAGCTGTAAATTTATTTTTAGTAGTTAAATAATCTTTATGAGATAGGAGATTAATAATCAGTGACTGCAATAGGAATTTTCATAGTTGAGAAGAGAATTGTGGTAGTTGTTGGGGCACTTGATTTATGCCTTCCAACATGAAAGTTCATCAAACTATTTTGTGTTTATCCTGCAATCACCATTATCCTTAAAATGTTGTTTCGTTGATGTATTGAATTGTTCATTTCTTATTGTTCTTTGCATGAAATACTATTAGGAATTAAGCATGTTCATTAGATCATTGGTGAAGCTATCCAATGTATGTATGTATGTATTAGATATAAATAATAGCATTTATTTTTATATTATCAAAGAACAAAATTAAATAGTTATCATTTTAGTAAAATTAGTAAGTTGATATTGATCTAAAGTAGTCTTGGTTATAAGTTATGCTATTATACTTATTAGGTCATCATAAYGAATTAAAATGGTTGATCTCTATAATAGCTCAATTTATGAGATCAATTTCATTGAAATTGGGAATTTTAAGATAATATACATAAAGTTGGAGAAGTGTGAACTTGTAAGGTACTAAAATCCACGTAACACATATATTTTAAAAATAACATAAACCAACCATACTTGGAAAAAAATCATTTTACATATAGAATAAGATCAATAATTTTCTCACACATAAGATAATACAACATAATAAGTACATCAAATCAACCAAATTGTTGATACATCAATTAATAATGATACAAATAAACCATCAAAGGGTTAGTAGATCATATAAATCATAAAGACATACTATGCATCATCACTGCCTCATTATCCTAAAATTGTTCTCCACCTACTATGCTTGAGATGAGAAAGAATTTTAGGCAGAGTGTTTTTTAGTGGCAAATATTCACCTTTTGGAAAATTCTCAGAATTATCCTTGCCAAAATTGGTGAATCATGTCTGGTACATGGTGGCCCAAATCGCCCAATTTTAACACAGTAATAGGTCAATAGTATTTTAAATCATCATTAAGATTTTTCTGTTTGACATGGTTGACCGGTATATTCTAACGACCTCTTAATTCACCCAATATTTTAAAAAAACTTTGTCAACCAGGTCCTATTTCACCAACGGTTATTAATTATGAATTGAATAATTTGGCAAATTTTGCCCCAAAAAATTTACATTGCTTGGTGGATGAACGTTATATTCCCTGAGATTGTTATATTGACCAGGACCTATTTCATCAACTGTTTGTTAATTCCTACAATGTGCATTGAACAGTTTGACATATTTTTTGCCACACTTAAATCAAGATGTTAATATATTTTGAAAAGCACACGAATTCAAAAAAAATGGAAATTGGAATCATGGATAGATATAAATTCAAATTAGTTAATTAAAAGTTTAAAAACTTAAACATAATTTCAGATTTGTTACAACCTTTTCATGTTCCATTATAAAATTTTGGAGGGCCAAATTTATGAATTACAATCTTGCAACAGTAAACAAAGGATTCGGCATTTCAGAGAAAGCGTAAAGGACCAAGGTAAGCAATTATTTGTTCACACTTCCCAGTATTGCTATTAATTTTAATTCCTAGAATCCTAGTGACTGGTGAGAGGTCAAGATGTTAGACAAGGGTGACTATACTGAGTATCCTCAGGCTGGTGAAGGGATTGAGATGTAAGGGGAGGTTGAGACTTAGACTTCTCACTGCGGTGATAGCACTAAGGGATTTCCATGTCAAACATGGGAAAGACTGATACTCCTCGGGGAGGAGAAGGGATTAAAAATAAAAGGCTAATACTAGAAGTTGACAAGGCTAAGACTCCTCAGAGAATTGAAGGGTTTGGAAGGGTAGAAAAGGGTAAGATTCCTCAAGGAAGTGAAGGGATTGGAAGAATATACAAGGGTAAGACTCCTTAGGGAAGTGAAGGGATTGGGAGGTCATCAAAACACCCAAAACTTAGAGATACTACCATAAAGGCTTTCTTGTGAATTGGCAATGTTTTTGCTCCATCAACTTCTACAATTGCAAGTGCAAAAGTCATTCACAGTAGCTCACCAGTACCACTACCAAAATCTGGGATATTCATTTAGTTTTTAATAAAAATGTATCAAATGAGGATAACAATGGTGGCACGATAGAAGATGTTATAAGGTACACACAAAACCAGTTGGATGAAAATTCTAGCAATGAAGATAATATTTATATTGGTAGGAAGAAAAGAAAAAGGAAAGTGAAAAGGGGACAAGAGTGGGAAATGGAAAGAAAATAAGGTTGATTGGGTAGGAAAGTACTAGTTCATTGAACCAGTCCAAAAAAATGATGAAGAACCAATTGAATGCAGGTGTAAGATTTGTACTTGGAAAACTAAAAGACAAAAGAAGTTGCAGCTAAATTTGGACACTATAGAAAAGCATATTGGTAAGGTTTATGAAAAACATACCATAGACGGACAAGAAATATCAGTAGTGAGATGGAAATCAAAGGAAGAATGTATTCATGTTAAGTATTCCATAGAATATGAAGAGCATAACAAGAGAAAGACAGTAATTTCTAGTAGTGGAAATCTAATCAAGGCTGGGTTTCAACATGCAGCCAATAAAGCAAACCTGGCAAAGACCGTTCAGATGAGTGTTATTTTTAATATTCTGTCCACAGCACGTTGTATGAGATACTTGTCAAAATATGGTAATTTATTATCTTTTTTGATATTTCTTCACTATCCTATGTCACATTGGTCAACAAACGTTGGATGCAAAATGGTAAATTATCTTTCTGAGATGGAAATGAAAAATTTACAGAAGAAAGTAAAATAGTCCAAATTCATTTCATTATCCATAGATGAAGCTATAGTGGAAGCTAATACTACTTGGATCTATACATGTATGTGTATACAGTAAAAGAATGTGTCTGCCAAGATCATCTACTCTGTGTTTGTAAAATGAGGGGCAATTCAACAACAAAAACTTATATTTTGAAGTCAAGAAAGCTTTGAATGAAGTTGCTGGTATGGATGATTTGACAATTGGAAAGAAGTTAGTGTGTGTTGGAGCTACAACAATGCAAGGCCAAAGGAATGGTCTTTGTGCAAGATTACAAAATAGTATTGCACCTTACATGCTTGGCATACATTGCATGGCCTACCAAAGGAATTTAGTATATAAAATTGTAAGTGATTTTCCTAGAGTGTCAAAAGTTGAAGATCTAGTCGCGAGCTATACTCTTACTTGTGCAAAAGTCCTAAAATTTTTGCAAAATTTAAGATTTTTTTAGAGAGAGTAACACTTGGAAACAAGATTCTCAAGGATGTTGAGACCAGATGGATTTATTTGCATGGACCAGTAGAATGAGTTCTAATAGAATACCAATCCTTGATTGGACTAATATATAAGCAATGCCTCATAGTAGACAAAACTCCTGATCTTTTACATAAGTTAATTCATATAGAGACTCTATTAACTTTAACTAGTCTTCTCCCCATGCTGGATTTAATAAACAAACTTGTTAAGAAATTCCAAGACAAAACTATGTATATCCATGAGCATAGAATTTTACATAGAATGACACACATTGTCTTGGATGCTTTGTATTCAGATATCACAGCACTTCAAAGCCCAAATATTTGTAGGTGGCAGATAATTACAGATTTTTATCATGTTGGAAATTTTGTATAATTCAATGCAAAAAAATGATTTATGTATGTTTGTGAAAGGATATGAAATACCAATGCACCAATCTAAGACAGGCAAGCGAGGCAAACTACTTCTAGTTAAAAAGGTTGATTTGGACAAGATCGTTAAATCTATTATTGATAATTTGAAGTTAATTTCCTACCATCTTTCAACTAAGATTCATGACAGATTCCCTCAATAATAAATTCTTGAATCCATGGGTTGTGTGTTTGCTCAGTTTTGGAAAAACATCGAAGATACAAAAACTGATGCACTTCATAAAAAAATTGATGAGAGAGTTTTCAAAACATGTAGATTACAATGAACAACCAACTGAAGGAATTTTATATTCATCTAATCTTAAAAAATGATGTAGATAATTTGCATCATGTATGGAATTGCAGTTGAAAAACTTGGAGAAGCCATTTGAACCTGATGCAATAACCAAGCTTTGGAAAAGGATAGAGAAGGGTGAAGTATTGTCTGATTCAATATGAGAATACTTTAAACTTGTTGATTTATGTCAAATAACGATATTGGGGTTAGTGGAAGATGAAAGAGTTTTCAGTGCATTAAGGTTTTTGAAATCAAAGATCAGAAACAAACTAGACAAAAATTTGGAAACTTGCTTGAGGTTTTTTGTAACTCAGTACAATGTTAGAGATTTTCCTTATGATAGGGCATTGGGAATTTGGAATCCCATGCATGAAAGATGAGGGCTTTGTAGCACTTTAAAACCTGGTGGTGCTACTGCTAGTTTTGAGACAAATGGTGAATCTCGGTCCCAGACTTAAAATGAAGATGAATTTTTTATTTATTTTGAATAGCCAACTTAGAATGAAGAGGAACGTGTTACTACTAGTCAATTTTAAGAGCTGGATTCCATATGGGATTTAGAAGCGTCAGACTGCTCACTAAAATAGTGAAGTGATTTACCATTAAGATAATAGGTATTTACTATTTATACAGATACTTCATATACTGTACTTCTTGAATCTTGACTCATATTACATTTACAATTTACAAAACTATTATTCATGATTTTTGTAACTTGTTACTATATTGAAATTTGAAGTATAATGTATTTAGAATTTCCTAGAAATTTTCATACTCATTTAGAACAAAGACATATTTCATATTGTATTATCAGTAGTGAGACATGTTTCTTGAATTAATATTTTTTGGATGAATAAGGGGTCGATGTCGAAGACTTAATATTAATAACATAGAAAATACAATATATGTCTATAAAAAACTTCTATAGCAGCCATCTATTGTTGACATAAAACCAAAAAGAAGCTACTAATTTATCCTAGTCACCACTTCAACACAATATGTATATACATAACCGAAAACAAAGATCATTATTAAAAATTTGAGCATAGTAGCTACAAAATGGCTCAGAAATAACCTATCTCTATGGTCTAATTTGATGTGGATGCAAAGATATCTTTATTATTCTTGGCAAAGGCCACACTCTTTGAGTCATAGTTATCCTCTGGATCTTTCTCATTTGTAGCATCATTCTCCTCAGCATCTTCATCAACCTCAGGCTCTACTTCCTCAGCTTCATCTTCTGTTTCCTCCTCCAACTCTGCTTCTACCTCATCTTCTTCCTCCTCTCCATCACTAGCTTCCTCATTTTTGGAAGAGTCCTTACTTACCAATCCATTTAGTTTCTCATCATATATGTACCGGTAAACCCAATCCATATATTTATCTAAGTCAATCCTATATATGGTTCATCCATGCCATCCTTCAAACCCAAGAATTTGGATAAAAAGGAAATACATTGTTGCATCATATATCTTATGAATTTTTTAATCCTCCCATTCCCATCCCCATAGGATAAAGATTCTCCTAGGAGGGTCACCATAAATTTTATGCCTTTAACTATTCCCCAGACCTTGGAATGGGTTGCTTGCTCTCAAAACTAAAACTTGTTTACATGGGAAGGGGGTGGTGAGGTCTACATTTATGTTAACTATGGATTCATGAAGACCCACTAAGTAGTCTTCAGCAAAAAATCATTGGCACATTTCCTCCACCATTGTTTTACGGACCCCAACAACCAAAATACTCATCAGGAAGCCTCCACAAATGTCAGAATTGCCTTTATGTCTGTGGTTAGTGCATAGGAAGTTAAATCCTAGCACCTTCCTAACAACAAGGAGAACCAATATGTGTTTGAAGTTGGAGATTGTTTTGAACCTCTACGCATTGATTGGGTTGTCAAACGCAATCTATTCCAGTTTAGAATTCAGCTTGATAGGAGTATCCATTTCTATTCTACCCTTATAGAAACCGCTTACTATCTCAAAGGAACGTGTTAGTGACAAGGCAATAGAAATCAAGGCTATGAAAAATGACTCATAAACCATCACCCTATCACTCGGCTTGCATCCCAAAAATAATAATATTTGTGGAAGGACATCTTGCAGATTAAGCATCATTATTTGACCCCCGCATGCAGCTTTAATCCCATCAATGAAGTATTATCAGCTTTCCTTGGGCCCAAGATGTCAATTTCCAAGTTTTATCTTAATAAATATATCCTGAAGGAATGTTATTATTAATAAATGAACTTGCTAAATTTGGGGAGGAAGGATGAGAGATATCCAACTCTAAAAATAATAGGGAAAATCCTAACATCTCCTAAATGATTTGGCTCTTGATAGAATATTACTAGCTATATCAGAAGAGGAATAGTGGTGTCGTATTCATAGGACCAACCCCATCATCACTTTTCTAACAAGAAACATGAATCCCGCTTAGATTAGTAAACTGTAAAGTTGAAATTCTACTTCTAGGGTTCTGGTCAAATTTGTTTGTTATAATGTCTGTGTGTGTTAAATTACATTTGGTCATTATAAAAAAAAATGAAATTACTTCCAATAAAAATTAATGAATTTCCTTCCTCAAAGGACTAATTCAATAAAAAACAATGAACTTACTTCCTCAATCTTGGATAAGAAACATTTTTCCTTTGTATTAATCAAAAAATTAAATACAATTGATTTTCATATCAGTTGCAGTCACTGCTCAAGTATACTATCCATTACAATATAATAATCTCATATTTATATCCTAGAAAAAATCTCCCTTGTATCGGTTGTTGTATCCTATCTTATACAAAATTTATGGGATGTAAAAAAGCTTCCAACCGACACATTTATTCCCTATAACTAACTAATTGCAATCGACAACTTTAAGATTACAATAAGATAAACAAAACTAAAACGTAAATAAAACTAATCCAACACAATTGTTCCCTCGTCGACGTCCTTTTCTGGCAGTTCCTCAGGATTCTTTAAATACTCAGTTATCCATCCTACCATTTGAACATGTGTGGTTCATTTGAAATATGAAATATCATAAATAAGCAATATTAGATCGTGCCATTTCTTTCCAATGGCTACACGAGATTCAATTTGAAATATGGAGAACTTGACTTCCAAAGAAATAATTTTTTTGAGAATATCATTAAATCTTTTAATTGTAAAATTATCTTCTCTTTTCAATTGATCAACCACCTTTCCACACGATTCCTCAATTTTAATCTTTCATTCTTGAACATCATTTTCCTTTCCATTTATATCAATAACATCTAGGATGTACCAGTGATTAATTGAAACAAAAGAAGTCATCCTTTGATTCACCTTTTCTTCTTCCTATTTAATATAACTTAAATTATTTTATACAACTTCAATCATTTGTATAGTCGATATGATTTATGAAGGAGCATCTATATCCCTCCTTGTAACTTCATAAACTTGACTGAATTCAAAATGAGAAGGCCTCCATTTTCTCATTATCTCCTACAAATTAGGCTTATTATCTTTGAAATAGATCTCTATGTATGCAAAGCTAATGTAACTTGCATGGAATTCATCACATTGTTTCAACACACAATTTACTTTGAAAGACAGTATATCCTTAAAATATTTACATCCACAATCCTTAGAAATATCTTCTTGTTTATAAAGATTGTGTTGTGAACTTTTTGGAATTTGTGAAACAATTTATGGAACTAATATGGTCATGCTAGGCCCTGAGGTTTAACACTACATCAATTCCTTCTCCATATTTTCCACCTTCAAATATAATTCATTAATTACTGTGTTCATCTCTACTTCCTTGAGTTGAGATTCTTCCAAATTTTCTTGCATATGCTTAACATCAGCTCTATTAAACATAGCCATGTACATTAATTCCAAGGATGGGTCTAATTGATTGGTACTACCAATAGTTTGAACAACAGAAAAACCTTCTAGACCTTTTTCTATATAGATCAACTTGGGCTTGCTATCACCCTTAAAACTAACCCATGTGGCTAGAGTCTCCTTTTTTGGATCAAAGCCAGATCCTTTAATCTTCTCCAAAGTATCAAACTCTGCCAAAAATGAAGGGGTCGTCCTTCTTTCTGACTTGATCCAACAAGAAAAATTCTTTCAGTGTAAGCCCAGGCACAATAAATATATTACTTTCGTCACTATATCGCTTGATTCTTCAATAGTGCAAATTGTTAGAATAATTAAGAGGGGGGTAATCAGTGACCTCAAAAATTAATCCAAAAACTCAACCATATATATATATATATATATATATATATATATATATATATATATATATATAAAATAAAATTANACCATATATATATATATATATATATATATATATATATATATATATATATATATCAAATAGAATTACCTTCAGCTATCTTCAGTCCTTCAAGATGTATGCCTTTAAGTAATATTACCAAATATATACTGCTCGATAAGATATACTATTTATGTTTTTCTAAGCTTTATCGAGTAGCAGCAATTAAACTTAGTATTTACCGACCAATCCAGTTTTAGTAATGTGTAGAGCAAAATATCAAATCAATGAACCATATACACATTTGACACTTATATTTTAACATGGAAACCCTGTTAAGGGAAAAATCACTTGGGACAGTAACCCAAAATTTTCACTTTTCTGAAGTGAGCTCGATGAAGAGATAACCCTGTTAAAGATTACAAACACACTGTTAAGTGCAAACTTGTTAGAGGATTCAAAACTAATATTTTATCATTTGACCTATAATTCACTATGTTTTCAACAAGAAAACCTTTTGATACTCTTAAGTATCTCAATACATTAAGGATGATTAAATCCCACTCGGTTAAGAGATTTTCTGAATCAATGGTTAAACTGAAACAGCAAATGATCTGCTCAACACTACAACTTTAACTTGTAGATTTTTAGATCTATTTTTAGTCCACAAAATTCCCCTTTGATCAATATGCTCTTAATTTCCTTTTCTCCCCTCTTTGATCTTTCTTCTCGGTTAATGATGTGTCCTCTGTTGCACGGTATCTGCAGAATTCTTGGCTCTGTCCTTTAGCCTGTATGATCATATCTGCATGAAGAATTCTATCTTCACCAGAATTATATTTAGCATACCTCCCTTCATAATTAATTTCTACTCTCTTTATATAGACATGACTGGGCTGCTCAATCTCCTTTTCTTTCTTGTTCTTGACGTAGATTGCTTCTTGATCCGTAAATCCCACCATGCATTGCTTTAATCTTTAAAGCTTTTCTTTAGTTTTATTCTGTAGATTTCTCCTTGACAACTATGAATAAAACTCTTCTTTTCTTTAGTTCAACTGATCAATGAAAATAAAGAAATCAATCAGGTAACTCTAAATATAGCTCCTACCAACTAAGAGTTTTGTCATTTTCTAACTCCAGTTCTGATCGATGAAAGACTTCAGTTGTGCATGCTCAATGAATTCAGTTATGCTCGGGCATCAACTTCAATTCTTCTTAGTGACCACTTTAGTTATGCTTAGTGTTGTGGTGCTTGGTATACACTGTGACTGCTCGGGGTTCTCTGGTCGTCGGTGTGCACTATTTGTCGATGTTTAGTGTCACTCAATCTACACTAGATTTTTATGTTTTCCCGATAACATAAACTTTATCTCTTTGGTTTCTTGAATTCTATGACAATATGTATATGACCAATCATATTATATCAAGTTGACATCAATGACAATACAATACATTAATTGATATAATGTCTTACATTTACTTTCTGCAGCTCGGTGATCATCAACTTATCATCTTCAAAAATCCAATCATTTATAGTTCATCAATCTCTTCCTTTGGCACTGATGGCAACACAATATCAACACAATATAAAATATACCATATCATACCAAATTTTTTGTTCTATAACCAATACAAATATCTGACTCTTGATAATCTCTTTTAGCTTAGATTTTAATCTTGCAGAGTGCTCTCCCATTCTTCATTCCCTTCAATTGATAGATATAGCAACTTCTGATTTTGTCTCTCTAGTTCTTGTAGAATCTCTTCTCCCTTTTCTGGATAGATATGCAGTGTTAACTTTTCTCCAATTCTCTCCCTTGGATGGATGGTTGTTTCTTGAATCTTTCTTGGATCTTTCTCTCCCTTTGTAGAAACTTCTTTCTCTAACCCCTTTTCTCTCCTTTGGACTGATGTTCTTCTTCCTAATAGATATTTCATTTAATATCTCTCCCTTTATATGATCATGATAGATATTTCATTATTGTATATCTCTCTCCCTTTGACAGCAATGCCAAACATAAATATATCATGAATATTTCTTTCCATCAGCAATACAACTATGTAGTATCCAACAATATCTCTGGTGTGCAGTTCAAATAAGTACCTTCTTGTACTGATATGTCATTTAAGTCCATATCTCTACTTGCATCAACATGATTGACCTTCTGATAATGTGTAGGTTGATGCAGTCTCCTAGTCAGGTTAGTGACCAATAGACAAGGGTCGAACCCCTAGTCTATTCCTCAAGTACTCAAATGTATCCTTGAGAAATGGTTTGGTGAATATGTCTGCTAGTTGTTCTTTTGATTGTACATATTCTAGTATCACCTCTTTCTCTTGTACTTGTTCCCTTAATTAATGATACTTAATAGCTTTGTGCTTTGTTTTAGCATGCATCATCGGGTTCTTTGAGATGTTTATAGGACTAGTATTATCACAATAGATAATCACTGGGTCAATAATTTCCATATTCATACCTTTTAGCAATTTTTTCATCCATGCAATGTTAGAGAAATTTGTAGCAGCAACCACATATTCTACTTCTGCAGTTGATTGTGATATGCATCCTTTCTTTTTACTTATCCATGTGACAATTCTATCACCCATGAAGAATGTTCCTCTATTGTGCTCTTTCTATCATCTATGTTTCTAGCCCAATTAGCATTGGTATAAACGTGTAGCTCAAATTTCCCTTCTTTATTATACCAAAAACCATAGTCCTCGGTATTCTTCAGATATCTCAAACTTCTTTTGACAACAGTCATGTGTGATTCCTTAGGATTAGCAAAGAATCTTGCAACTATACCAGTTGCATGTGCTATATCTGGTCTAGTGTGGACAACATACATTATTTTTCCAATCATAGATTTGTAGAGGGTTTGATTTACCTCGGTTGTCTTGTCTTATTTTGTCAATTTGCATCTGGTTTCCATAGGTGTTCCAACTACTTTGGAGTCCTCCATTTTGAATATATTCAGAACTTCTTTGATGTATTTAGATTGTTTGATGTAAATGCCTGCATCCTATTGTAGAATCTATAGAACAAGAAAAAAATTGATCTCTCCGAACATTGACATCTCAAATTATTTGCTTATTTCATTAGCAAATGACTTGCATAACATATCATTACCTCCAAATATGATATCAGCAGCAAATATCTCAACAATCAAAATCTTATCATCGGTATCACCTTTCAAGTATAGATTATTGTTATCACTTGTTCTAATGAATCAAATAATAATGAGATAAGAGTGAATTATTTTATACCATGCTCTGGGTTCTTGTTTTAATCCATACAAGGCTTTGTGTAATCTACAAATCATGTTCCTCTTGTTAGGATCAACAAACCCTTCAGGTTGTTCAATCTATACTTCCTCTTCTAGTATTCCATTTAGAAATGAAGATTTTACATCCATTTGATATACTTTGAATATTTTAAAAGCAGCATAAGCAAGTAGAATTCTTAATCCTTCTAGCCTAGCAATGGGTGAAAAGGTTTCTCCATAGTCAATACCTTCTTCTTGTGCATACCCTTTGGATACCAGTCTTTCTTTGTTCCTTCTGACTTCTCCATTCTCATTCAGTTTGTTTCTGAAAATCCATTTGGTGGCAATGAAATTTTTTTCACTAGGTCTAGGTACCAATGTCCATGTTTTCTTCTTCTCAATATGTTCAATTTTTTCATTCATTTCACTAACTCATTCTTGATTCTCAAGTGGAGTATTAACAGATTTAGGCTCAAAATCACAAATCAAACATCTAGTGTTAAGTGACTTACTTCTTGTTCTCATTCCATCTCTTTTGTCTCCAATGATTTGGTCCTGTGGATGGTGTCTTCTGACATATTTGGAAAGTACAGGTTCAAATCTTTGTTCATCATTATGATCATCATTCTTACCTTCATTTTGATCTTCATCGTTCTATTCAGACTTGTGATCTTTTTCCTGATTCTCGGTGTGTGCAGCCTATTGCTCGATTGCATTATTATGTCGCTCAGTAGTGTTAAACTATTGCTCGGGAAAGGTTTTAGGTTCTTCAATGTAGACAAATCTGTTGTAATCTTCTGGTTCCTTTCTACTTTCCTCATCATTTTTCTCAGAAAATTCATCCACTTTAACATTTTCACTTTCAAAAATTTTGTTAGAGGATTTGTTAAGACATTTATAAGCTTTTCTTTTGGTAGAACATCCTAGAAAAATTCCTTCATCACTTTTGGAGTCAAGCTTTCCATTTCTATCATATTTCAAAATATAACATTGACTTCCAAAAATTCTAAAGTAACTTACATTTGGTGTGTATGCATACCATAGCTCATAAGGTGTCTTATTGGTGTCTTTCTTTAATTGAGCTCAGTTTAGTGTATAGATAGTAGTACGTACAGCTTCTCTCTAGAATGTTTGTGTGATGCCTTTTTCAATCATTAGTGTTCTAGCACAATCAATAATTGATATATTCCTTCTTTCAGCAATCCCATTTTTTTGTGGTGTCCTCAGTGCAGAAACGTGTCTTGTAATTCCATGTTTATTACAAAAGTTAGTGAATTCATCAGAAATAAATTCTCCTCCTCTATCTAACCTTAATCATTTCAGTTCTTTTCCACTTTGTTTTTCAACCATAGACCTATACCATTTAAACATCTTGAATGCTTTTGATTTCTCTTTTAAGAACATGAAAGTCAGCAACAAATAGAATGAAGTATCTATCACCATAATAGCTCTTTGTTCTCATTGTTCCACATAATTCAGTATGGACTAAATCTAGTATAGCATTAGATGTGTAGGTTTTTCTCTTGAAACTAGACTTTGTCATTTTTCTTTTTTGACAATTCTTGCACATAACATGGTCAGGTTTTTTCATACTCGGTAAGCCTCTTACTTTTCTTTTCTTACTTATCCTAACCATGTCAAAATTCACATGACATAACCATTTATGCCACAACCAAATTTCTTCATTTCTAGCCAATAAAAACATGATCTTAATATCATCAAGATAGAATAGATTACCTTTTGTTTGTTCACCAATAACGATAAACCTTGTTGTTTCATTATAGATATTTGCCTTTTTGTTCTCAAATGCAACTCGGTGTCCTATATTGTTCAGCTATGAAAAAATCAATAGATTAAAGTTAAGTCCCTTCACCCAATATGGATTTTCACATCTGATCAGATTATTCAACATGGTGGTTTCTTTTCCTTCAACCAGGAAAGGTGATTCATTACCCATCCTAACTGATCCATGATAAAAATTTCAAACATTTCCTTATCTCCAGTCATGTGGTGAGTACAACCACTATCAATAATCTAGACATCATTTTTTCTAACTTTAGACATGAGTGCAGTTTCAACATACCTTTCTTCTTCATCTAAATCATCCTTCATAGCAACAAATACTACCTCAACATCTTCATCAGACTTGGTGTTAGTATTTTAAGCTTTGTTCTCAACTACGTAACAAGCCTTCTTGACTTTGTCATTGTAGTCTCGGTTGTCTCTTTAGTTAGAGTGTCGGTTTCTTCTGTAGTCTCGGTCGTCACTTCTTTCAAACTTATTTTCATAATATTTGTCATTGTTTCTTTCATCTTTTCTCTTGTTAGGGAATCTAGCAGAAAAATTTCCAATTTATTTGCAATTAAAACATACCAATGGTAATTTATCTTTGTATCTACCTTTACCTCTTTTCAATCTTCTAGCCAATAGTGCATAAATTGCATCAAGTTCTTGTTCATCACTATCACTTTCATTATCATTTATCATAGTGTGTTTATGGCTTGATTTACTTATTTTCAAAGAAGATTTGAATGTAGACTCAATAGTTGGTAAGACACTATTGTCATAGTTGTTCATCTCAAATGAAATTAGTCTACCAATCAAACTATCAAGAGTAACATTGTTATTTTCTACTGCTCTCATTTCTTGAATTGCAGATACTCTAGTAGCATAAATAGGAAGTAAGGTTCTCAAAATTTTACTTACCACTATTTCTTCCTCAAGTACTCCTCTACTCCTTGGATAGCATTAACAACCTCTTTTATTGTGCTATTGTACTAAGTTATTTTCTCTTCTTTCATTCTTAGGTCATCAAACTTTCCTCTTAGGCTTTTAGCCTTATCTGTCAACACATTTGTATCTCTTCCATGTGCTAGCTTGAGTTTGTCCCACATTTTCTTTGAAGTGGTGCATGTTTTAACATCTTCAAATTCAGCATCAGATATGCATGAATTCATCAGAAATAAATTATCCTCCTCTATCTAAACTTAAACATTTTAGTTATTTTCCACTTTGTTTTTCAACCATAGCCTTATACCATTTAAACATCTTGAATTATTTTGATTTCTCTTTTAAAAACATGGCAGTCATCATCCTAGAATAGTCATCAACAAATATAATAAAGTATTTATAACCATAATAGCTCTTTGTTCTCATTGGTCCACATAAGTTGGTATGGAATAACTCTAGTATAGCATTATATGTGTAGGGTTTTCTCTTGAAACTAGACTTTGTCATTTATCCTTTTTGACAATTCTTGCACATAACATGGTTGGGTTTTGACAAACTCGGTAAGCCTCTTACTTTTCTTTTCTTACTTATCCTAACCATGTTTTCAAAATTCACATGACATAACCTTTTATGCCACAACCAAATGTCTTCATTTCTAGCCAATAAACAAGTGGTCTTAATATCTTCAAGATAGAATAGGTTACCTTTTATTTGTTCACCAGTACTGATCAACCTTCCTATTTCATTATAGATCTTTGCCTTTTTGTTCTCAAATGCAACTTGGTGTCATGTGTTGTTCAGTTGTGAAACACTCAATAGATTATAGTTAAGTCCCTTCACCCAATATGCATTTTCACATATGATCCGATTATTCAACCTGATGGTTCATTTTCCTTCAACCAGGCAAGGTGAGTCATTATCCATCCTAACTGATCCACGATTATAATATTAAAAAGTTTCAAAATTTTCCTTATCTCCACTCATGTAGTGAGTATAGCCACTATCAATAATCTAGAAATCATTTTTCCTAACTTTAGATATGAGTTTAGTTTCACCATACCTTTCTTCTTCATTTGAACCATCCTTCATATAAACAAATACTACCTCAACATCTTCATTAGACTCGGTGTTAGTATTTTCATCTTTGTTCTCAACTAGGTAACAATCCTTCTTGCCTTTGTCCTTGCAGTCTCGATTGTCTCTTCTATCAGAGTGTCGGTTGCTTATGTAGTCTCGTTCATCACTTTTTTCAAACTTCTTTTCATAAGATATGTCATTGTTTCTTTCATCTTTTCTCTTGTTAGGGTATCTAGCAGCATAGTGTCCAATTTATTTTCAATTAAAACATACCAATGGTAATTTACCTTTGTATCTACCTTTACCTCTTTGCAATCTTCTAGCCATTAGTGCTTCAATTTCATCAAGTTCTTTTTCATCAGTATCACTTTCACTATTATTTATCATAGTCTGTTTATGACTTGATTTAATTATTTTTAGAGAAGTTTTGAATGCAAAGTCAATAGTTGTTAAGACACTATTGTCATAGTTGTTCATCTCAAATGAAATAAGTCTACCAATCAAACTATCATGAGTAACATTGTTATTTTCTACTGCTCTCATTTCTTGAATTGCAGATACTCTAATAGCATAAATAGGCAGTAAGGTTCTCAAAATTTTACTTACCATTGTTTCTTCCTCAAGTACTCCTACTCCTTAGATAACATTAAAAAACTCTTTGATTCTACTACTGTACTGAGTGATGTTCTCTCCTTTCATTCTTAGGTAATCAAACTTTCCTCTTAGGCTTTCAGCCTTATCTCTTAGCACATTCGTATCTCCTCCATGTACTAGCTTGAGTTTGTCCAAAATTTTCTTTGCAGTGGTGCATGTTTTGACATCTTCAAATTCACCATCAAATAGTGAAGAAGAAAGTTCTATCATCATAGAGTTGTGTTCATGTTTATCTCTCTATTGATCAATAGCCAGAGGTCTTGTTGGTGCAACATATTCAGTATCCAAGTATTGTGTAACATCATTTCCAATACCTGATAGATGGATTCTTATCCTTCTTTTCCATGATCAAAACTTATCTTTTTTAAACTTAGGCACATCCCTTTTACTCATCTTGTGATCTTTAGCTTGAGTCTTTAAACTCTCTTCCAAGAACCAAATCTCTGATACCAATTTTTAGAATAAGTAAGAGTGGGGGCTGAATCAGTGGCCTCAAAAATTAATCCAAAAACTCAACCAAATACATATGTATCTCAAATATAATTACCCTCATCTATTTTTCAGTTGTTCAATATGTATGCCTCTAAGTAATCTTATCAAATATATACTTCTCGGTAAGATATAATGTTTATCTTTTGCTAAGCTTTACCGAGAAGCAGCAATTAAACTTAGTGTTTACCGACCAATCTGGTTTTAGTAATGTGTAAAGAAAAAAATCAAAGAAATTAACTATATACACATTTGACACTTAGATTTTAACATGGAAACCCTGTTAAGGGAAAAAACACTTGGGACAGTAACCCAAAATTTTCACTCTTATGAAGTGAGATCGGTTAGGAGTCAACCCTGTTAAAGGTTACAAACACACTGTTAAGTGCGACCTTGTTAGAGGATTCAAAACTAACAGTTTATTATTTGACCTATCATTCACTATGCTATCAACATGAAATTTTTTTGATACTCTTGAGTATCTCAATACATTAAGGATGGTTAAATCCCACTTGGTCAAGAGATTTTCTGAATCAATGGTTAAACTAAAACAGTAAATGATCTGTTCAACAATACAACTTTAACTTGCAGATTTTAAGATCTATTTTTAGTCCACAAAATACATCTCTAATCAATATTATCTTTAGTTCCTTTTCTCCCCTCTTTGATCTTTCTACTTGGTGAATGTTGTGTCCTTTGTTGCTCGGTGTCTGCAAAATTCTTCGCTCTGTCCTTCAGCCTGTATGATTAGATATGCATGAAGACTTCTATCTTCACCAGAATTATATTCAGCATTCCTCCCTTCATAATGAATTTATTTCTCTTTATATAGAAATGAATTGGCCGCTCAATCTCCTTGTCTTTCTTGTTCTTAACGTAAATTTCTTTTTGGATCTGCAAATCCCATCATGCATTGCTTTAATCTTAAAAGATTTTCTTGATTTTTATTCTGTAGATTTCTCCTTGACAACTATGAATAAAACTCTTATTTTCTTTAGTTCAACTGATCAATGAAAATAAAGCAATCAATCAGTTAAAATATAGCTACTTCCAGCTAAGATTTTTATCATTTTCTAACTCCAGTTCTTATCAGTGAAAGACTTCATTTGTGCTCGGTCAATGACTTCAGTTATGCTCGGACATCAACTTCAATTCTTCTCGGTGACCACTTCAGCTATGCTTAGTGTTGCAGTGCTCGGTATACACTGTGACTAGTCAGGGTTCTCTTTTTGTCAGTGTGCACTGTCTGTTGGTTTTTACTGTCGCTTGATGTACACTTGCTTTTTATGTTTTACCGATAACATAAACTTTATCCCTTTTTTTTCTTTAATTCTATGAAAATATGTATATGACCAATAATATTATATCAAGTTGACATCAATGACAATATAATACATTAGCTGATCTAATGTGTTGCATTTACTTTCCACAGCTCGGTGATCATCAACTTGTCATCTTCAAACATTCAATTAGTTATAGTTCATCAAGTGATATCACCAATATTTAGCTCATCAATCATTTGTTTTATTATGGTTTCACGTTGAGACTCTTCAAAACCCATAAGCCTTAATTTCTTATTTTTCTAAAAATCTTTCATCTTGTATTGTATCCAAAAATCCTTAAATTCCTGTGTTTTTGTAAATTCATCCTTCTAAAGGAACCTAAGAAAAATAGCTTCTCTTTCGTCACTTGTGTCAATGGAAATGTCATCCTCTAGAGTTTTCACTTGGTATCCATGAACTTCATCTTGGAAAATAGGGGGTGGAGATGTTGGTATTTCTTTCTTTTCCTCTCTTAATCCCCTTAGGATATGTGCCACTTTCTTTGAATATCATTAACAACCTCTTTGATTCTTCTACTATACCGAGTGATGTTCTCTCCTTTCATTCTTAGGTCATCAAACTTTCCTCTTAGGCTTTTATCCTTAGCTCTCAGCACATTTGTATCTCCTCCATGTACTAGTTTAAGTTTATCCCACATTTTCTTTGTAGTGGTGCATGTTTTGACATCTTCAAATTCAGCATCAAATAGTGAAGAAGCAAGTTCTATCATCAAAAAGTTGTGTTCATGTTTATCTCTCAACTGAACAATAGTCAAAGGTCCTGTCAGTGCAACATATTCAGTATCCAAGTATTGTGTAACATCATTTCCAATATTTGATAGATGGACTCTTATCCTTCTTTGACATGATGCAAAGTTGTCTTTGTTCAACTTAGGCACATCCCTTTTAGTCATCTTGTGATCTTTAGCTTGAGTCTTTAAACTCTCTTCCAAGCACCAAATCTCTGATACCAATTATTAGAATAACTGAGAGAGGGGTGAATCAGTGGCCTCAAAAATTAATCCAAAAACTCAACCATATATATATATATATA
>MU224456.1:432856-470510 GCA_018584345.1 Thuja plicata
TATATATATATATATGTATGTATGTATGTATATATATATATGTATGTATATATATATATATATATCAAATATAATTACCCTCATCTTTTTTCAGTCCTTCAAGATGTATGCCTTTAATTAATATTATCAAATATATACTGCTCGGTAAGATATATTGTTTATCTTTTTCTAAGCTTTACCAAGTAGTAGCAATTAAACTTAGTGTTTACTAATTAATCAATTTTTAGTAATGTGTAAAGAAAAAAATCAAAGCAATGAACCATATACATATTTGACACTTAGATTTTAACATGGAAACCATGTTAAGGGAAAACCTACTTGGGATGGTAACCCAAAATTTCCACTCTTCTGAACTGAGCTCAGTGAAGAGCCAACCCTATTAAAGGTTACAAACACATTGTTAAGTGCAACCTTGTTTGATGATTCAAAACTAAGAGTTTATCATTTGATCTAGGATTCACTATGTTGTCAACTTGAAAACCTTTTGATACTCTTGATTATCTCAATACATTAAGGATGGTTAAATCCCACTTGGTTAAGAGATTTTCTAAATCAATGGTTAAATTGAAACAGTAAATAATCTGTTCAACAATACAACTTTAACTTGCAGATTTTCATATCTATTGTTAGTCCAAAAAATACCTCTCTGATCAACATGCTCTTCAGTTCCTTTTCTCCCCTCTTTGACCTTTCTTCTCGGTGAATATTGTGTCCTCTGTTGCTCGATGTCTACAAAATTCTTGGATCTGTCCTTCAGCCTATATGATCATATCTACATGAAAACTTCTATCTTCACCAAATTATATTCAACATTCCTCCCTTCATAATGAATTGCTTGTCTCTTTATATAGACACGATTTGGCTGCTCAAACTCCTTGTCTTTCTTGTTTTTTGACGTAGATTACTTCTTGATCCACAAATCCTATCATGCATTGCTTTAATCTTTAAAGATTTGATTTAGTTTTATTCTGTATATTTCTCCTTGACAACTATGAATAAAACTCTTATTTTCTTTAGTTCAACTAATCGATGAAAATAAAGCAATCAATCAATTAACTCTAAATATAGCTCCTGCCAACTAAGATTTTTGTTGTTTTCTAACTCCAATTATGTTCGGTTAAAGACTTCAGTTGTGATTGGTCAATGACTTTAGTTATGCTCAGGCATCAACTTCAATTCTACTCGCTGACCACTTCATCATGCTCAGTGTTACAGTTCTCGGTATACACTATGATTGCTCAGGGTTCTCTATCTATCGGTGTGCATTATCTGTCGGTGTTTACTATCACTCGGTGTACACTGGATTTTTATGTTTTACCGATAACATAAACTTTATCTCTTAGGTTTCTTGAACTCTATCACAATATGCATATGATCAATCATCTTCAAACATTTAATCAGTTATAGTTCATCAATCTCTCCCTTTGGCATTGATGGCAATACAATATCAACACAATATGAAATATGTCATATCATACCAAATTTGTTTATCTATAACCAATACAAATATCTGATTCTCGGTAAGCTCTTTTAGTATAGATTTGATTCTTTCAGAGTGCTCTCCCTTTCTTCATTCCCTTCAATGGATAGATGTAGAAACTTCTGATTTTGTCTCTCCCTTTCTTGTAGAATCTCTTCTCTCTTTTCTAGATAGATATGCAGTGTTAAATTTTCTCCAATTCTCTCCCTTGGATGGATGGTTGTTTATTTAAATCTTTCTTGGATCTTTTCCTCCCTTTGTAGAAACTTCTTTCTCTGACCTTTTCTCTCCCTTTGACTAATGTTCTTCTTCCTGATGGATATTTTATTTAATCTCTCTCCCTTTGTATGATCATGATAGATATTTCATTATTGGATATCTCTCTCCTATTGACAACAATGTCAAACATAAATATATCATGAATATCTCTTTCCATCAGCAATACAACTCTTTATTAGCCAACAATATCTCTAGTGTGTAGTTTAGATAAGTACCTTCTTGTACTGATATGTCTTTTCAGTCCATATCTCTGCTTGCATCAACATGATTGATCTTCTGATAATGTGTAGGTTGATGTAGCCTCCTAGTCATCTTAGTGACTGATAGACAAGGGTGGGACCCCTAGTCTATTCGTTAGGTACTCAAATGTATCCTTGGAAAATGGTTTGGTGAATATGTTTGCTAGTTGTTCATTTGATTGTACATATTCCTATATCACCTCTTTCTCTTGTACTTTTTCCCTTAATTAATGATACTTAATAGCTATGTTCTTTGTTTTAGCATGCATCACAAGGTTCTTTGAGATATTTATAGCACTATTATTATCACATAGAAAATCACTAGGTCAATAATTTCCATATTCATACCTTTAAGAAATTGTTTGATCCATGCAGTGTTAAAGCAATTTGCAGTAGCAACCACATATTCTACTTCTGCAGTTGATTATGATATGCATCCTTTCTTTTTACTTATCCATGTGACAAGCCTGTCACCCACAAACAATGCTCCTCCTGTTGTGCTCTTTCTATCATCTATGTTTCCAGCCCAATCAACATCGGTATAAACTTGTAGCTCAAATTTCCCATCTTTATTATACCACAAAACATAGTCCTCGGTATCTTCAGATATCTCATAATTCTTTTGAAAACATTCATGTATGATTCCTTTGGATTAGCAGAGAATCTTTCAACTATAGCAACTCCATGTGTTATAACTAGTCTAGTGTGGAAAACATACATTAGTTTTCCAATCATAGATCTGTATAGGGTCTGATTTACCTCGGTTGTCTTGTCTTCCTTTGTCAATTTGTATCCATTTTCCATAGGTGTTCCAACTGGTTTGGAGTCCTCCATTTTGAATATTTTCATAACTTCTTTGATGTATTTGGATTGTGTGATGCAAATGCTTGAATCCTATTGTAGAATCTGTAGACCAAAAAAAAATTGATCTCTCTGAACATTGACATCTCAAATTCTTTGTTCATTTCATCAGCAAATGACTTTCATAACACATCATTACCTCCAAATATGATATCATCAACAAATATCTTAGAAATCAAAATCTTATCATCGGAATCTCCTTTCAATTTTAGATTATTGTTATCACTTGTTCTAATGAATCCAATATTAATGAGGTAAGAGTGAAGTCTTTCATACCATGCTCTCAGTGCTTGTTCTATTCCATACAATTTTTTGTGTAGTCTACAAACCATGTTCCTCTTGTTAGGATCAACAAACCCTTGAGGTTTTTCAATGTATACTTCCTCTTCTAGTATTCCATTCATAAATGAAGATTTTACATCCATTTGGTATACTTTGAATCCTTTAAAAGCATCATAAGAAAGTAGAATTCTTACTCCTTCAATTATAGATCTATATAGGGTCTGATTTACCTCGGTTGTCTTATCTTCCTTTGTCAATTTGTATCTAGTTTTCATAGGTGTTCCAACTAGTTTGGAGTCCTCCATTTTGAATATCTTCATAACTTATTTGATGTATTTAGATTGTGTAATGTAAATGCCCGCATCTTGTTGTAGAATCTATAGACCAAGAAAAAATTTGATCCCTCCAAACATTGACATCTCAAATGCTTGGCTTATTTCATCAGCAAATGACTTACATAACATATCATTACCTCCAAATATAATATCATCCAAAAATATCTCATCAATCAAAATCTTATCATCAGTATCACCTTTCAAGCATAGATTACTATTATCACTTGTTCTAATGAATCCAATACTAATGAGATAAGAGTGAAGTATTTTATAGCATGCTCTAGGTGCTTGTTTTAATCCATACAAGGCTTTGTGTAGTCTAAAAACCATGTTCATCTTGTTAGGATCAATAACCCTTTAGGTCGTTCAATCTATACTTCCTCTTCTAGTATTCCATTCAGAAATGAATATTTTACATCAATTTGGTATACTTTGAATCCTGTAAAAGCATAATAAGCAAGTAGAATTCTTACTCCTTCTAGCCTAGCATTGAGTAAAAAGGTTTATCCATATTCAATACCTTCTTCTTGTGCATACCATTTGCATACTAGTCTTTCTTTGTTCATCGTGACTTCTCCATTCTCATTCAGTTTGTTTCTGAAAATCCATTTGGTGTCAATTACACTTTTGTCACTCGGTCTAGGTACCAATGTCCATGTTTTTTTCTTCTTAATCTGTTCAATCTTTTAATTCATTGCACTAGCCCATTCTTGATTCTCAAGTGCAGTATTAACAGATTTAGGCTCAAAATCACAAATCAAACATCTAGTGTTAAGTGACTTACTTCTTGTTCTCATTCCAGCTCTTTTGTCTCGAATGATTTGGTCATGTGGATGGTGTGTTTTGACATATTTGGAAAGTATAGGTTCAGATCTTTGTTCATCATTTTGATCATCATTATGACCTTCATTTTTATCTTCATCACTCGGTTGAGAATTGTGATCATTTTCCTGATTCTCGGTGTGTGTAGCCTATTGCTCAGTTGCATTGTTCTGTCACTCGGTAGCGTTACACTGTTGCTTGGGCAAGGTGTCAGGTTCTTCAATGTAGACAAATATATTGTAATCTTCTGGTTCCTTTCTACTTTCCTCATCATTTTTCTCTGCAAATTCATCCACTTTAACATTTGCACTTTCAATAATTTTGTTAGAGGATTTGTTAAGGAATTTATAAGCTTTTCTTTTGGTAAAATATCCTAGAAATATTCCTTCATCACTTTTGGAGTCAATCTTTCCATTTCTATCATCTTTCAAAATATAAAATTGACTTCCAAAATTCTCAAGTAACTTATATTTGGTGTGTATCCATACCATATCTCGTAAGGTGTCTTATTGGTGTCTTTCTTCAATTGAACTCAATTTTAGTGTATAGACAATAGTACTTATACCTTCTCTCTTGAATTTTTGTGTGATGACTTTTCCAATCGTTAGTGTTCTAGCACAATCAACAATTGATCTATTCATTCTTTCAGCAATCCCATTTTGTCGTGGTGTCCTTGGTGCAGAAACTTATCTTGTAATTCCATGCTCATTACAAAATTTAGTGAATTCATCAGAAATAAATTTTCCTCCCCTATCTGACCTTAAAAATTTCAGTTCTTTTCCAAAAAAATTTTCAACCATAGCCTTATACCATTTAAACATCTTGAATTCTTTTGATTTCTATTTTAAAAACATGACTGTCATCATCCTAGAATAGTCATCAACAAATAGAATGAGGTATTTATAACCATAATAGCTCTTTTTTCTCATTGGTCCACATAATTCAGTATGGAATAAGTCTAGTATAGCATTAGATGTGTAGGTTTTTCTCTTGAAACTAGACTTTGTCATTTTTCCTTTTTGACAATTGTTGCACATAACATGGTTGGGTTTTGACAAACTCGATAAGCCTCTTACTTTTCTTTTCTTACTTATCCTAACCATGTTGTCAAAATTCACATGACATAACCTTTTATGCCACAACCAAATGTCTTCATTTCTAGCCAACAAACAAGTGATCTTAATATCATCAAGATAGAATAGGTTACATTTTTTTTGTTCACCAGTATCGATCAACCTTCCTATTTCATTATAGATCTTTGTCTTTTTGCTCTCAAATGCAACTCAGTGTCATGTGTTGTTCATTTTTGAAACACTTAATAGATTATAGTTAAGTCCCTTCACCCAATATGCATTTTCACATATGATCAAATTATTCAACATAATGGTTCATTTTCCTTCAATCAGACAAGGTGCGTCATTACCCATCCTAACTGATCCATGATTATAATATTCAAAAGTTTCAAACTTTTCCTTATCTCTAGTCATGTGGTGAGTACAACCACTATGAATAATCCAAAAATTATTTTTTCTAACTTTAGATATGAGTGCAGTTTGAACATACCTTTCTTCTTCATTTAAATCATCCTTCATAGAAACAAATACTACCTCAACATCTTCATCAGACTCGGTGTCAGTATTTTCAGCTTTGGTCTCAACTAGGTCTCAAGCCTTCTTTCCTTTGTCCTTGTAGTCTGGGTTGTCTCTTCTGTTAGAGTGTCGATTGCTTTTGTAGTCTCGGTCATCACTTTTTTCAAACTTCTTTTCATAAGATATGCCATTGTGCCTTTAATATTTTCTCTTGTTAGGGCATCTAGCAAAAAAGTGTGCAATTTCTTTTCAGTTAAAACATACCAATGGTAATTTACTTTTGTATCTACCTTTACCTCTTTGCAATCTTCTATCCATTAGTGCTTCAATTTCATCAAGTTCTTGATCATCACTATCACTTTCACTATAATTTCTCATAGTGTGTTTATGACTCGATTTAATTATTTTCAGAGAATATTTGATTCCAAACTCAATAGATGGTAAGACACTATTGTCATAATTGTTCATCTCAAATTAAATAAGTCTACCAATCAAACTATCAAGAGTAACATTGTTATTTTCTACTGCTCTCATTTCTTGAATTGTAGATACTCTAATAGCATAAATAGGCAGTAATGTTCTCAAAATTTTACTTACCATTTTTTCTTCCTCAAGTACTCCTCCTACTCCTCAGATATCATTAACAAACTCTTTGATTCTTCTATTGCACTGAGTGAGGTTCTCTCCTTCTTTAATTCTTAGGTCATCAAACTTTCCTCTTAGGCTTTTAGCCTTATCTCTCAGCACATTCGTATCTCCTCAATATACTAGCTTGAGTTTGTCCCATATTTTCTTTGTAGTGGTGCATGTTTTGACATCTTCAAATTCAGCATCAGATAGTGAAGAAGAAAGTTCTATCATCATAGATTTGTGTTCATGTTTATCTCTCAATTGATCATCAGTCAGAGGTCATGTCGGTGCAACATATTCAATATCCAATTATTGTGTATCATTTCTAATACCTGATAGATGGATTCTTATCCTTATTTTCCATGATAAAAACTTGTCTTTGTTCAAATTAGGCACATCCCTTTTACTCATCTTTTGATCTTTAGCTTGAGTCTTTAAAATCTCTTCCAAGCACCAAAGCTCTGATACCAATTTTTAGAATAACTGAGAGGGGGGGCTGAATTAGTGGCCTCAAAAATTAATAAAAAAGCTCAACCAAATATACATATGTCAAATATAATTACCCTCATCTATTTTTTAGTCCTTCAAGATGTATGCCTCTAAGTAATCTTATCAAATATATACTGCTCGGTAAGATATATTGTTTATCTTTTTCTAAGCTTTATCGAGTAGCAGCAATTAAACTTAGTGTTTACCAACCAATCCAGTTTTAGTAATGTGTAAAGAAAAACATCAAAGAATTTAACTATATACATATTTGACTCTTATATTTTAACGTGGAAACCCTATTAAGGGTAAAAACACTTGGGACGGTAACCCAAAATTTTCACTCTTCTGAAGTGAGCTCGGTAAAGAATCAATCATGTTAAAGGTTACAAACACACTGTTAAGTGTGACCTTGTTAGAGGATTCAACAATACAACTTTAACTTGCAGATTTTGAAATCTATTTATAGTCCACAAAATACATCTCTAATCAATATTCTCTTTAGTTCGTTTTCTCCCCTCTTTGATGTTTCTTCTAGGTGAATGTTGTGTCCTCTGTTGCTTGGTGTCTGCAAAATTCTTGGCTCTGTCCTTCAGCCTGTATGATTAGATATGCATGAAGACTTCTATCTTCACCATAATTATATTCATAATTCCTCCCTTAATAATGAATTTCTTTCTTTTTACATAGACATGATTTGGCTTCTCAATCTCCTTGTCTTTCTTGTTCTTAACGTAGATTTCTTTTTGATCTGCAAATCCAGCCATGCATTGATTTAATCTTTAAATATTTTCTTGAGTTTTATTCTGTAGATTTCTCCTTGACAACTGTGAATAAAACTCTTCTTTTCTTTAGTTCAACTGATCATTAAAAATAAATCAATCAATCAGTTAACTCTAAATATAGCTCCTACCAACTAAGAGTTTTGTCATTTTCTAACTGCAGTTCTTATCAGTGAAAGACTTCAGTTGTGCCCAATCAATGACTTCAGTTATGCTCGGACATGAACTTCAATTCTTCTCGCTGACCACTTTAGTTATGCTTGGTTTTGTGATGTTCGGTATATACTGTGATTGGTCGAGATTCTTTGTCTTGCATTTACTTTCTGCAGCTCGATGATCATCAACTTATCATCTTCAAACATTCAATCAGTTATAGTTCATCAAGTGATATCATCAATATTTTAGCTCATCAATCATTTGTTTTATTATGGTTTCACATTGAGACTCTTCAAAACCCATAAACCTTAATTTATTATTTTTCTCAAAATCTTTCATCTTGTATTGTATCCAAAAATCCTTAAATTCTTGTGTTTTTGTAAATTCATCCTTCTGAAGGAACCTAAGAAAAATAGCTTCTCTTTCATCATTTGTGTCAATGGAAATGTCATCCTTGAGAGTTTGCACTTGGTATCCATGAACTTCATCTTGGAAAATAGGGGACAGAGATGTTGGTATTTATTTATTCTCCTCTCTTAATGCCCTTATGATATGTGCCACTTTCTCTGAATCACATTCATCATTTGAATCATTGTAAGAAATGAGTGGGACAATATTTTCTTTTTTTTGTACAAGAGGTGGAAAGTATGTATCTGATTCATGAAAAATCAATTTTCTCCTTTTCTTAGGAGGAGAAATTTCTTTCTCAACCTTCTTAGGCTTTTCCTGTTGTTGACTCTGGCTGAACAACCCCTCAAAATTCTCAATGCATTTCTGAATTCTCAACACTTCAAAGTTTTCTTCATCATAAAATCTATTTTTTCTCATTTTTAATATTTCTCCTTCGATCGTCAAATGAATTCCCCACTTCTTAACCTTCTAAATAATGGCTAAGGTTTCATCACAGTTTCTTATCACATCTTCATCAATATTCAATTCATGTTTGAACTTGGAAATCATGGACTGGATATGTCCCTCTAGGTCATAATCTGTTCTCTTTTCACTTTGCAATCTATAATGATTTTTTATTTATTCTTGCAATTCAATTAACATATTGGAACAAATGGTCAATCTATCAAATTTTACAGAAGGAGGAATATATGTGCCTTTCTTCCTTGGAGCTATAATCTCCTTCTCCAGCCACAACATCTGCCACATGAATTCCAAAAACCCAATCCTTTCTAATACATTTATGGACAACTTATGAGGCTATTATCTACACCCGTATAATATGACCAATGTATACTTTGGTTTACAAATCCAATCCCCAAAGTTATGAGGATAATTCCTTATAAGGAAAATACTCCTCAGGCCTATTAGGGTTTTTTCTTGCTACGCCTCTAAAAGATATTTGAAATTTTGAACAACTCCATGACCCCTTAATGCCTTGTGACACTATGACTCAAGAAAGGGAAAAACACTAATTGATGTGGTTCTTGATAACACTGGGGATATCGATTACCACCTCCTTATTTTTTGAGATCCACTAACTAAGGCAGGTTTTACCTATGACTGATTACTATCTTAACAGTATCTTTAGAGTGGATTAAACCTTATGTGTTGAATGCTCTATTTTATATGGACATGTATATAACAATACCGATAACTATGATTATTCTGAGGATAATCTTGGCAATCCAAATCAATATCTTAATGATAGCAGACAACAACATAACCAAGAAATACATTCTTCTTTCCTTTTATAACTCTTATGAGTCTAGGAGGAATAACCCATTTGATTTTCTCTTTAAGAAATCAACAAAATTTCAATTGTAACCCTTAGGGATACAATTGATCTTACACAAAGTAGTTTTAAAATGATTGGTTTGAATAGTATTTGAATGTTTAGATAATGACAGATTATCAAATCACTTCCTAGACTAGTGCCTATCCTTTGGGCTACAGAGTCAATAACTTAAAGTTCACAGAAATACATAAAAACAAAATATTGTAAGATGCCTTAAAGATTATCCTATCATCTCTATGATATTGTATCAAATCATTAACTATTGTTATGCTCCCTGAAACCACTTACAAAACTTAGTTCTTTCCTTGAAAGAAACTTGCAAGTGATTAAATAGCTATCTTATAACTAAAATGCTTGAAATTGCTTACAAATTCAAACATAAAAGATAATACACAACAATTAAAGAGACAACAATGAAGATAGAGTAAAATTGCACTGTATTTTAATTGATATGATCCTTCTTTAGTACATAAAAGCTTGAAAGCTTGAAAGACATAGACAAAAGTCTAGAAAGGTTGATTTTCTATATATTTCATCTCCTTTACAATTACAAATTTGATCATATATATAGGTCCTTAACCATCTTGGAATCCTTTATTTTAGGATGCAACAAGCTTTAGATGGTTTAAGGAACCTAACCCTAAAATTACAGAAAAGACAAAAGAAAGGAATGATGAAGCGGTGGGAGGACAAAAATAGAGGATAAAAATCTGATATTCTTTGTCCTTTCTGGAATTTGGCGCCTTTGTCTGACAATGTTTAGGATAGCTTCTGGTATTTGCAGAAAGACTACTTGACCGCCATTATAGGCTAACTTACACTTATCTCCATAAATAGCTAACCTCCCTAGGCTAAATGATTAGGCGCCAGGTGTTCCCCTCTACTCTTCATCAAGAATTTCCTCCTCAACTTCATGCTTCTTCTTCTTAAGCCTATTCATCAGGTCCCATGCTGTCACCTCATCTTCAGTTGGCCACTTGAAGTCCTGAGTGCTTTGTACCTATGCCTTTTATCTGTCCCACCTGACATCAGTAATGCTCTTGACATCCACTAGAAATTTATTGATGTCAGTTTCAGCTCTGAAGGCCTCATCCAAAATCTTATTAAAGCCTTCAATATCTAAATCAGATCCTAAAATGAATGCCTCATTATTAGGCATCTTACTGTCAAACTCATTCTTCTAGACCTCCAAGGCCTTTATTTGATCATCTTCTACTCTAAGGGAAGGAACAAATCTGTTGAAATCTGAAGAAAACATGCTCAATTTAACCTCTACTTGGTTCAAATTTCCCTTGAAGAATGATAAAGCCACATTCACCCTTTTAATCTCATCTCCTTCTTCCATCACCACCTCAGGTAAATCTGATTTTAAAGGCTCCAAAAAGGAAAGCTTCTCAAATAATTGCACCCTAGGAGACCAATTAACAAAATAAGGGTTTAATATAGCAAGGTACCCTGTTATCCTTGTGTGTAGGGTTGGCAACTTATTATATGCATTGAGGATGACATCTGTCTTATCCTTCAATATATCAATCCTGTGTTGTAAAATGCATCTGAATGCATTTAAATCTATTTCATTTTTATTCTCTCCCATGTCATCCTTTTCAACCACCTCCTATGACTTTGCTTTCTCCTTAATTTGCAAAGGTGGTTGTGAAGGTACATACACCACTTCAGGCTTTTCTTCTAGTTGCTTTAGCAAATCAGCAATTTCCTTATCCTGTTGGTGTATTTTAATATGGCACAACTCCCTGTCTTTGGCCAAAGCACCGGTTTCTTCTATCAAAATGCTACACTTGTCAGACAATTTCTTGTTCTTGTCCTCATTTAAGTGTGCCCAATGTGTCATAATCTAGGATATCTCTAGATCCCCTGTATTCTGTACTGACCAGACCATCTGATTGCCCATCATATATTCTCTTGGATATTTACCAACTATGGTTTATGGTCTATTGGGTAAAGGCTCCACATGGCAAAGGCTTGAGACTTTGGGATATACCCAAAACCCTTTATCATGTCTCCCATTTGTACCTCACTTTCCATTTTCAAATCTGGTTGTCTCCTTATCTGATCAATAATAAAAGCTGAGGCTAAGTCCCAGCCGTCAGTCAACAATATGCCACTGTTTAACACCATCTGCATGGCCTCATCCGGTGAGATATCCTCACTGTCAGGGTCATATTATTGTAGGGCCAATAAAGCATCATTTTTTATTGTCTCCTCACCATCAACTTTCAATTGGGCTCTTATTTCCTCTTTCTTATGCCATCTCAAAAAATCTTTAAATTCATCAGTCTTAATGAAAATATCATCACTTAAAAACTTTTGCTGATGTATTAATCTTTCATCAATACAAGACTTGAGAGGCAACTCAATATTTTCCTCTGCATCTAGTTGTTGCTTCTTTCCTTGTCTGATCAATTTTCTTAAGTTATGATCATATAACCTATTTCCAGGAACCAAGGAACTCACTTTATCCCTTTTCTTTTCCTGCCTAGTAGTTGAAGGCTGACCTATGTCAACTTTTTTCCTTTTGGCTGAAGGCTCTTCTACATCATCTAGTTGGGAGACCTCTATTAGGTCAATGATATGGCCCTCCTCTCCCTGCAACTATGATACCTCTGCAACATCTTGTTGAGGCTGATCATATTTAGGTGGACGGGCATAGTCACCATCACTACCACATTCATATTCTGACTCTAAATGTTTAGGCTCCTGTGGTCCTTTCTTATCTAGAACATTGTCAAGTTTCTCACAAAACACATAGAAATTATCAATCATGGCTTTTATTCTATCAAAGCAGGGCAAATCAGGATAGAAGCCTCCAAAATCCAATCCATTTCTCTTTATTTGTTTTTCCAGCTTTAGTAATTCCTGAATCCTCTCCCTTCTTGTCCTTATTTCATTTCATCAAGAAGATTTATTGTTGCATCCTCTTCTATACATGTACAATGGACATTTGTATTAGGGATTGTCGGGGTTAGAAGCTTTTTGACTCCCGCCTAAAAACCCTTAGGATCAATGTATCTATATGAGGCTGCCCCCATTCTATGGCTTTCTAACCACTAGCTAACTATGTCAATGGCACCTTTGCCAATAGTGAAATTCAAAATCTTGAATTGCCTAGGGGTTAAGGTCCCCTTCCTATGCGGTGCAAAATGCTCATTATCTGTCAATAAAAGCTGCCAGATGAATTCCATGGCAGAAACACTTGATGGCACATGGTAGGGCAAGATATGAGGTGGATGCACACATCCATATACCCTGATCATGGTAAAGTTCTCCTCAAGGACGAAATCTCCCTAGTTATGATCTCCCTCCCATTTGTCTACATATTCACAAGGCCTCAGTAATTGGAGCACCTTGATTGGGAGTCTTGTCTTGCTGATAACCATGCTCTGCATTATTGGATATACAACCCAATTCTCAAATGCATAGTAATCATAATCCTTGGATGTATAGTTCCAAATCCTAACCCAAAACTGAATAGGATTAGGCTTATCCTTAAAAATCCTTTGAGGATCCAAATTTTTCACATCCATGATCCCAAAGTTAAAATGCAAGAGTAGATGCATCAGGATGGAATAGTGAAAGAACCTAGGTTCTTTCTCCTTGGGATCTTTCATCTTCTTCTGTGTTTCTACAAAACCTTCATGCATCTCATCGATGATGTATTGTATGTAGTCATAGCTGGTGCTAGAATGCACCTCTTGTAAGTCCATTACCATCATTAGAACCCCAGCATTGATCTTCTCAGCTCCTCCATCTCTCCCTAACACTCTACATAGGGCATAGGCAATATATTTGATATAGAAATGTAGGTCCATGAAGAAATAGGGTGTTGTACCAGGTATAGGAGTAAGATGGTTCCTAACCTCCTTATGCATGTGTTTCTACAATAATCGCCTAGCAATTCTAGGCTTTAACCTATATCTCTCTTCTTGTTTAGTAATATTGATTTTTGTGGACATAGTACTGTACAAGCCAAAGGCTTGCATAAATGAGTTTCTGTTTAGGATAAGCAGGGCAGTGCCATCATTTTTCTTAATTTTCTTGGATAGGACATCATAGTGACTGGCAAGACCTAAGAACAAATCTACATCTATATAGACGTCCAAGACAATTAACCTAGCCAAACCATAGGTCCAAGGGTTTGACACTGGAATGGCCTTATCAGAATTGTTATAGAAGTAGTTGAAAAGAGAAAAACCTGTTGATCCTAGAGTGTTAGCATCTCTGATATCGCAGTAATCATCAGTCAAAACATTTGCATTGGCCCTTTTGTTTTGTGTAGAACCTGGTAGCAATTTGAGGAATTCATTAGAATAATTCCTTTTCCCTTTAGTATCATCATCTATCTCATTGCTCCTCCCACTGGTAGAAGCCACACTTACTGCTTTACTCATGTTTGCTTTGTTTCAATCCTTTTTTCTTTACCGATATTGAAGCAAATCTTCTCCCAAGACTCACTTCTCTTGTATGTGCACTGTTCCCAGCAATTCAAAACTTGATAATCAATTGAGTATCTTGCAACTTATCCAATTTCTTCTCTCAATTCAGAAAACCTAGCACTTCTTCACTCTATAACTCTGAAAGCGAGATAAGTTAAAAATGAGCCTTCAATCAACTCCTTTATGGTAACTGTTTCAAGTACACAGCTCATCATTTGAAAAATCATCAATTTTGTCTTCAATTTAGCATGCTATGAAATTGATTGAAAACTTAGCTGTAGTTCATGAGTGTGACAGGAAATCAAATTCATATATGTGTATCTTCAAAAAAACTTTATAAAATTCAAAGTTGATGACATGCCTCTATGTGATTGGCTCTTTGTCATACATCTCAGCTACCCTTTTTACACAGTAATCAATATCCTAGATTTTCATTGGATGCCAAATCATTCATTGTTGTCTTGTCACAACTGCCGCCTTTTCTAAAATTTCATATTGAGCGACTACGCGACTATGTATTATCTCCTTGTCGCTGACCCAACTTCATAACCCTCAATTCTTTTGGAGACCAAGCGACTGTGTTATTTTCTTTGCCTGGCTAACCATAGTTTATTTATGGTGATCACATGACTGAAGAAATCAAATTCACTAGATGAAATACTTAACTCACAGTTTATTCAGAGACTCCACGACTGACAGTTACCTTTATCTTTTATAGTTATCTCCAAGTCACTAAATGTTTCTTTTCTTTATGAGACCCCGCGACTAACCTTAGTCACCTAATCGCTGAGTATAAATGTAAGTTGACAAATATTTCAGAGACTATGCGACAAACATCTTCTTTTGGTTTTAATTCAGAGACTATGCGACAAACAACTATCTCCAAGTCACGAGCACTTTTACCTTTAAGCCTTTTTGATCAGAGACTTCGCAACCACCATTTGATCTGTTCATCTTTGCATCTGACGGCTCCGCTAAGTCGCTGAATATTTTTTAATACCTTGATATCAATTCAGAGACTACTCGACAACAAAGCACTTTATAACCTTAGTCTCTTAATCACCAGATGACTCATTCCTTTGGGAGACCACGTGACAAAACCTCTTAATCCTTTCTCCTCTGGACACATGTCTCCTTCCATTGCTTGTCTCTGAATTGCTGAATAAAAATTGGCTCAGCATCCTGATCCAGTGACCACCCGACTGCCTTATATTCCAAACTGTATGCAGTTAGTCACAAAGTCTCAGCATCTTTTTCTTAACTGTCATCTCTTTTGGAAACTACATGACATGAACTTTGTACTTATTACATAACCACAACCAATTTAGAGACCACACAACTGAAGAAATCGCCAAGTCTCATAAAAATTCACTAACTTTTGGATCATTCACGTGACACCGCGACTCATCTGTGGGCCCCTTTGCTAATTGCTGACATGTTTCTCTATTTAGAGACTTCGCGACTGAAGGGCTCCACCAAGTCTCACAAAAAAAGAGGAATATTCTATTTCTTTGAGAGACATCCCGACCATAGTTAATCACTGAGTCTTGAAACAAAAAGGAATATGTTGTTAAGATCACGCGACTAGGCAACTATGTATTAAACACATTACTTAAGTTGTTTCAAAAAGGTAACACCAAAATAGAAATATGATGAACACTTTAGGGTTTTTCTCATTTTGTCTTAGAACAGGACCTAGGGTTTCAAGGTTTTGCATTTTCACATGGATTTTGACCTAAAGAGCCTATAAATTTCAATAAGGATATTACAAGGAATTGAAAGACTTCTGGCCTTAGGAAAGAAAAGAGCATGAAGATCACAAAATCTTGGCCAACAGACGAGAACCAGGAATAAAACCAATAGTGGCTCTACTTGAGGATTGACTAAACACAGTTTATGGCCAAGAACCATAGAATCTCTGGTTGTAGATCCTTCAAAAAATGAAGAAGAGACCAACTAACCTAAAATAGAAGGGAAACTATGTACAATATGATACATATTTACTTGTGCATTACTTTGATCTTCAATTAAAGAAAGGCTTCAAGAATTGCCCATGCACAGGCAACTCAAAATCTTATTCCTCCATATTTTTCAATAAATAAGAGTCTTTGCCAAAAAAAATTGAAATAATAAAAGGTCCTAGACACAAAGACTCAAATTTCTTTTGCTTACCTTTGTCTTCTGCTCTTGCATTCCATTGGAGAACTAGGCCACTAGCCTAGAATTTTCTCTCAGTAGCCCTTTTTTCAAACAGATACTTCATCTTCTGCTATAATTTTATATTTTCTCTCTAACTATTTCTCCTGGCTTCATCAAATTTAATCAGTTGTATCATTCTATCTTGCATATTGTCAAAAATATCTAAATGTTCTTGCTGTATAAATTGACATATTGGCAATAAATTGTTAATTGGAAACCTTGATTTTAATCCATACACTAACTCAAAAGGAGATTTACCAGTTGCCTTTTTGAGTGTTATCCTATTAGCCCAAAGAGATAATTTCAACTTTGTGTGCCATGTTCTCTTATTCTATTCCAGAGTCCTTTTCAGTATCTTCAATATAATATTATTGCTAGACTTAGCTTATCCATTAGCCCGTGGGTGATATGGGGATGAGTATGATATTGTAATCCCATACCTTTCATAGAAACTTTTCATTTCTTCTGATCTAAAACTCATAGCATTGTCCATCACTAACTTAGTGGGTACGCCGAATCTGGTTATAATATTCTCCATGAGAAACTCAGTAACCACCTTGATTGTTTCTTTCCTTGTAAGGATAGCTTTAATCAACTTTGTAAAGTAATCTATGGCAACTAATATCCAACTATGTCCTCCACTAGACTTCTCCTGAATTTCACCAATAAAGTCAATCCCCCACATAGTAAAAGGAGCTTCAGTTCTCACTAGGTTTAGTAACAAAGCACCTAAAATTTTTAGTTTATTGGAAAACCTTTGACCTGGTTCACATTTCCTGACATGTATATAAGTAACCTTGAACAAAGTAGGCCAATAATACCCTGCCCTTAAAATCTTATGGGCGTTAGTTTTAGCAGAAAAATGACCTCCACATTCTCCTTCATGCATTTCAGTCAAAAAATTCTCTACTTGGTATCTATCAAGGCATAACAATAGTACACCATTCTTATCTTTCCAAAACAAGTCACCTTGGATCAGAGTGTACCTTTGAGTTTGCAGTTTCAGATTCCTTTTTTGATTTTCAGACAAATGAACAGGACACTTAGCATTTTTAAGAAAGAATACAATATCAATATAGTATGGTTGCCTTTCTATGCTAGTAATGGCTTGGTCTTGTATTTCTGTCTGATTTAGCTGTATTAAATCTAGGTTCTCTTCTATCATGATCTTTGCCAAACCTTGTCCTCTTATTAACTTGATGATAAGGTTGAATTCTTGAATTCTTGTGATCCACTTACACATCTTACCAGTTTCCTCTGACTATGTAAGGATATCCTTTACTACTGAATGAGGAACATAGGCCTGTACCTTAGCACAAACCAAGTAAGGCCTGAAATATTTCATAGCCTTTACCAATGCATAAGTCTGCTTCTCCATTATTTCATATTTAAGCTCTACAGCCTGCAAAGACTTACTGTAAAAAACTATGGGATGTTCAAATCCTTGTTCATTCTTTTGAAGAAAAATAGCAGCAATTGTATGGAATGATGCAAATGAAAACAAAGAGAAAGGCTTAGTATAATCTGGAGATTTCAAAACTGGAGCCTCCTGTACTACTTTCTTTATTTTTTCAAATGCCTATTGAGCTTCTTCATTCCAAACAAACTTGGAATATTTCTTTAATAATTTGACAATGGGTTTAACAATTTCTGCAAAATTTACTATGAATCTTCGGACAAAGTTTATCTTCCCTAAGAAAGATTGCACACCTTTTAAGTTCTTTGGAGCAATCACCTTTTGAATTGTTTCTACTCTCTTAGGGTCTATTCTTACCCCTTCCCTAGACACTATATGTCCAAGAAACCTTCCTTCTTTGACTGCAAAATGACACCAGAGAGTTCTAACTACTAGAAAATATAATAATCATGATTTTCCTCTTCATTATCTAAGTCCATATCATGGCATGAATAAGTATTGGTCATACTATGATCACATTGTTCACCATCATCATTCCCATGTTCTTCAATTACTCTCAAGTCTAAAGAAACAATACAAAAATTAGGGTTATGAGGGGCCTCACATGCTTCACACCAAGTATCATCATTGCAAAAATTAACAGAATTTTTGTGAAGAGGGTCTGGAGTTCTGTTGTCTGTTTTATCTTTTCTAAGTATAGTAACAGGCTTTCCATCCTTGAACTGAGTCCCATAAGGATGGTTTTGCATCCTATTCTGAGGATTGTAGGTAGCATTATAAGAGGGTCTATTTTTCTGGGGAGCTTTATATACTTTATACTCTAGTTCTTTCAAATTTCTCCTACTAAACCTTGAGTCATCCCTCCTATTCAACTTACCAGATACTCTTCTATTCATTTTAATATTAAACGCTATTTTATAAGCATCAGTAAGAGTTCTAGGATTCTTATCTCTAAGAGCATATCCCATTTTAGAATCAAAGGCATTCAAATAAGTTGCTAAACATACCTCTTCATCTAGCCTTATCTTCTGAAATAACTTGTGCATAGCTCTCTGAAATCTTGTATTAAAATCTGTGACTTCCTCATTATAGTTCCTTTTAATATTATTGAACTCATTCAATAAAAAGCCTTTATTTATTTTGTCTCCATATTGATCTTTAAACAATTCAATCAACTCATCCATAGACACAACAGATCCATTAGATAGGCTTCTAAACCATTCTCTTGCATCTTCAACTAAGGACTGAACAAATAATTTCATCAATACATCTTCATGAGTGATATTCAGATCATCAACAAAATCAATGAATTTTCTTAGATGTGTTTCACAAGATATAACATTGTTACCTGCAAACTTAGGGAGTTTTTCTCCTATATCACCCACATCCTTAGGAAATGCATTAGGATATCTAGGGATACCAACAAAATTAAATTGTTTGTACCTTTCAGTGTGCAATGGTTTCCTTTGAAAGCTATCATCCTCTTTAGCAATAGTGGCCTTTGTTTTAGCAGCAGTAACATTCTCTGGGCCAACATAAGCATACTTTGAAGATTGTAAAAAATCTATCTTTTTCTTCATTTAAACAGTGGCAGCCTCCATCTGTGCTTTTTCCAACATATTTTCCATAGTTTCCTTTTCAACTCTTAATTTTTCCAAATCAATGTCCAACTTGGACATTTGCTCAATTAAAGGTTTTTGAAACTTAGGTTTTTGATTCCTACTTTCGCTCATCTTTTGCTTTCCTTTATCCTTTTGTGAAATAGGAGCCTTATGAATGACTGATATTTCTTGGTCCCTCTGAGAGCTCTCTGTATCTTTTATACTTTGATATTTTAAAGACTTTCTTCTGTTCTTATCAACTTTATTAGGGTCACTCTTTTTTTTCTCATTTCTCTTTCTTTCTTCATTTGTTGAACCAAGGCAAGCTGTTTCAAGATGAACTTTTCTTCATTTGCCAGCATATCAGAGGGAGCATCTTCTGAATCTAAACTAGAAGTACTAGTCTCTTCTCTTTCACTTGAAGTAGAGGTGACTGTGGGTGTTTCCAATACCCTTTCAATCAATTCTTCATAATCTTAAGTATTTCCATCATGAGACTGTCGCTTGCATTTATTTCTCTCCTAACATTGCCCTTTTCACCTCTTGGAGGGGTCTCATCCATGTTAACTAGATTTTTCTTTTTTCTCCAAGACATCTCCATCCTTGAGGGTGATGGAAGTCCACCATATAATACTTTCTCAGGATCTGTTCTCATCCTTGATCTAGTATTCATTATTGAAAGATATTCACTCAATTTGCACTAATCTCAGAGATTTTATTTTAGAGTCGCCACCCAATAACTTGGGATAAAAGAATACGTATCAAAGGATAATCTGACAACAACCACTGGAAAAGATTTGTAAAAATTTTGAAAACACCAGAGAGTTCTAACTACTAGAAAAGAGATATTCTAAAGTTTCTTAACAAGACTTTATAATCTCTAATTCCCCAGCAGAGTCACCAATTTGTTAGGGTTTTTTCTTGCTAGGCCTCTGAAAGATATTTGAAATTTTGAACAACTCTATGACCCCTTAATGCCTTTTGACACTATGACTTAAGCAAGGGAAAAACACTAATTGATGAGGTTCTTGATAACACTAGGGATATCTATTACCACCTCCTTTTTTGAGATGCACTGACTCAGGCAGGTTTTACCTATGATTGATTACTATCTTAACAGTATCTTTCGAGTGGATTAAACCTTATGTGTTGAATGATCTATTTTAGATGGACATGTATATAACAATATAGATAACTATGATTATTCTGAGGATAATCTTGGCAATCCAAATCAATATCTTAATGATAGCAGACAGAAACATAACCAAGAAATACATACTTCTTTCCTTTATAACTCTTATGAGTCTAGGAGGAATAACCCATTTGATTTTCTCTTTAAGAAATCAACAAACTTTCAATTGTAACCCTTAGGGATACAATTGATTTTACATAAAGTACTTTGAAAATGATTGGTTTGAATATTATTTCAATGTTTGGATAATGACATATTATCAAATCACTTCCTAGACCAGTGCCTATCCTTTGGGATACAGAGTCAATAACTTAAAGTTCACAGAAATACATAAAACCAAAATATTGTAAGATGCCTTACAACTTAAATAAAATTCAAATAAAATTCCTTATAGATTATCCTATCATCTCTATGATATTGTATCAAATCCTTAACTATTGTTATGCTCCCTGAAACCAGTTACAAAACTTAGTTCTTTCCTTGAAAGAAACTTGCAAAGTGATTAAATAGCTATCTTATAACTAAAATGCTTGAAATTTCCTTACAAATTCAAACATAAAAGAGCATACAAAACAATTAAAGAGACAACAATGAAGATAGAGTAAAATTGAACTGTATTTTTATTGATATGATCTTTCTTTAGTACATAAAAGCTTGAAAGCTTGAAAGACACAGACAAAAGTCTAGAAAGGTTGATTTTCTATATATTTCATCTCCTTTGCAATTACAACTTTGATCCTATATATAGGTCCTTAACCATCTTGGAATCCTTTATTTTAGGATGCAACAAGCTTCGAATGGTTTAAGGAACCTAACCCTAAAATTATAGAAAAGATAAAAGAAAGGAATGATGAAGTGGTGGGATGACAAAAATAAAGGATAAAAATCTGATATTCTTTGTCCTTTCTGGAATTTGGCACCTTTGTCTAACAATGTTTAGGATAGCTTCTACTATTTGCAGCAAGCCTAAGTGACCACCATTATAGGCTAACTTACACTTATCTCCATAAATAGCTAACCACCATGTGCTCAATGATCAAGCGCCAAGTTTTCCCCTCTACTCTTCATCAAGAATTTCCTCCTTAACTTCAGGCTTCTTCTTCTTGGGCCTAGTCACCAGGTCCCATGCTATCACCTCATCTTCAGTTTTCCACTTGAAGTCTCGAGTGCTTTGTACCTATGCCTTTTGTCTATCCCACTTGACATCAGTAATGCTCTTGACATCCACTAGAAATTTATTGATGTCAGTTTCAGCTCTGAAAGCCTCATCCAAAATCTTATTAAAGCCTTCAATATCTAAATCAGATCCTAAAATGAATGCCTCATTATTAGGCATATTACTGTCAAACTCATTCTTTCAGACTTCCAAGGCCTTTGTCTGATCATCTTCTCCTCTAAGGGAAGGAACAAATCTATTGAAATCTGAAGAAAACATGCTCAATTTAACATCTACTTGGTTCAACTTGCCCTTTAAAACTGATAAAGCCACATTTACCCTTTTAATCTCATCTCCTACTTCTATCACCACCTTAGGTAAATCTGATTTTAAAGGCTGTAAAAAGGCAAGCTTCTCAAATAGTTGCACCCTAGGAGACCAATTAACAAAATAAGGGTTTAATATAGCAAGGTACTCAGCTATTATCTTTGTGTGTAGGGTGGGAAAATTATTATATGCATTGAGGATGACATCTGTCTTATCCTTCAATATATCAATCATGTGTTGTAAAATGCACCTAAATGCATTACTTTCTCCTCAATTTGCAAAGGTGGTTGTGAAGGTACATACACCACTGTAGGCTTTTCTTCTAGTTGCTTTAGCAACTCAGCAATTGCCTTATCCTATTGGTGTATTTTAATATGGCACAACTCCCTGTCTTTAGCCAAAGCACTAGTTTCTTCTATCAAAATGCTACACTTATCAGACAATTGCTTGGTCTTGTCCTCATTTAAGTGTTCCAAATGTATCATAATCTAGAATATCTCTAGATCCCATGTATTTTGTACTGACTAGACCATCTGATTGCCCACCATATTCTCTTGGATATTTACAAACTGTGGTTTCTGGTCTTTTGGGGAAATGCTCCACACGGAAAAGGCCTGAGACTTTGGGCTATAAACAAAACCCTTTTTCATGTCTCCCATTTTTACCTCACTTGCCATTTTCAAATCTAGTTGTTTCCTTATCTGATCAATAATGAAAGCTGAGGCTAAGTCCCAGCCCTCAGCCAACAATATGCCACTATTTAACACCATCTGCTTGGCCTCATCCATTGAGATATCCTCACTATTAGGGTCATATGATTGTAGGGCCAATAGAGCCTCATTTGTGATTTTCTCCTCACCGTCAACTTTCAATTAGGCTCTTATTTCCTCTTTCTTATGCCATCTCAAAAAATCTTTAAATTCATTAGTCTTAATGAAACTATCATCACTTAAAAACTTTTGCTGATGTATTAATCTTTCATCAATACAAGACTTGAGAGGCAACTCAATATTTTCCTCTGCATCTAGTTGTTTCTTCTTTCCTTGTCTGATCAATTTTCTTAGGTTATGATCATATAACCTATTTCCAGGAACCAAGGCACTCACTTTATCCCTTTTCTTTTCTTGCCTAGCAGTTGAAGGCTGACCTATGTCAAATTTTTTCCTTTTGGCTGAAGGTTCTTCTACATCATCTGACTACGAGACCTCTATTAGGTCAATGATATGGCCCTCCTCTCCCTACAACTGTGGTACATCTGCAACATCTTGTTTAGGCTGATCATATTGAGGTGGATGGGCATAGTCACCATCACTACCACTTTCATATTCTGACTCTGAATGTTCAGCGTCCTGGGGTCCTTTCTTATCTAGAACATTGTCAAGTTTCTCACAAAGCACATAGAAATTATCAATCATGGCTTTTATTCTATCAAAGTAGGGCAAATCAGGATAGAAGCCTCCAAAAGCCAATCCATTTCTCTTTATTTGTTTTTCCAGCTTCAGTAATTCCTGAATCCTCTCCCTTCTTATCCTGATTTCATCTTCATCAAGAAGATTTCTTGTTGCATCCTCTTCTATACATGTACAATGGACATTTTTATTAGGGATTGTGGGGGTTAGAAGCTTTCTGACTCCCACCATAAAACCCTCAGGATCAATGTATCTATATGAGGCTGCCCCCATTCTATAGCTCTCCAACCACTGGCTGACTATGTCAATGGCACCTTTGCCAATAGTGAAATTGAATATCTTGAATTGCCTAGGGGTTAAGGTCCCCTTCCTATGTAGTGAAAAATGCTCATTATCTATCAATAAAAGATGCAAGATGAATTCCATGGCAGCAACTCTTGATGGCACATGGTAGGTCAAGATATGAGGTGGATGCACACATCCATATACCCTGATCATGGTAAAGTTCTCCTCAAGGAAGAAGTCTCCCTAGTTATGATCTCCCTCCCATTTGTCTACATATTCACAAGGCCTTAGTAATTGGAGCACCTTGATTGGGAGTGTTGTCCTACTAATGCCTATGCTCTGTATTATTGGATATACAACCCAATTCTCAAATGCACAGTAATCACAATCCTTGGATGTATAGTTCCAAATCCTAACCCAAAACTGAATAGGATTAGGCTTATCCTTAAAAATCCTTTGAGGATCCAAATTGTTCACATCCATGATCCTGAATTTAAAATGCAAGAGTAGATGCATCGGGATGGAATAGTGAAAGAACCTAGGTTCTTTCTCCTTTGGATCTTTCATCTTCTTCTGTGTTGCTACAAAAACTTCATGCATCTCATCAATGATGTATTGTATGTAGTCATAGCTGGTTCTAGAATGCACCTCCTGTAAGTCCAGTACCATCATTAAAATCCTAGCATTAGTCTTCTTAGCTCCTCCATCTCTCCCCAACACTCTACATAGGGCATAGGCAATATATTTGATATAGAAATGTAGGTCCTTGAAGAAATAGGGTGTTGTACCGGGTATAGGAGTAAGATGGTTCCTAACCTCCTTATGCATGTGTTTCTACAATAATCCCCTAGAAATTCTGGGCTTTAACCTATATCTCTCTTCTTGTTTAGTAATATTGATTTTTGTGGACATAGTACTGTACAAACCAAAGGCTTGCATAAATGAGTTTCTGTTCAGGATAAGCAGGGCAGTGCCATCATTTTTCTTAATTGTCTTAGACAGGACATCATAGTGATTGGCAAGACCTAAGAACAAATCTACATCTATATAGACGTTCGGGACAATTAATATATCTAGACCACAGGTCCAAGGGTTTGACACTGGAATGGCCTTATCAGAATTGTTATAGAAGTAGTTGAAAAGAGAAAAACCTGTTGATCCCGAAGTGTTAGCATCTTGTATATCGTAGTAATCATCAGTCAAAACATTTGCACTAGCCCTTTGTTTTGTGTAGAACCCGACAATAATTTGCGGAATTCATTAGAATAATTCCTTTTCCCTTTAGTATCATCATCTATCTTGTCACTCCTCCCACTGGTAGAAGCCACATTGACTGCTCTACTCATGTTTACTCTGTTTCAATCCTTTTTTCTTTACCAATATTGAAGCAAATCTTTTCCCAAGACTCACTTCTCTTGTCTGTGCACTGTTCCTAGCAATTCAAAACTTGATAATCAATTGAGTATCCTTCAACTTATCCAATTTATTCTCTCAATTTAGAAAACCTAGCACTTCTTTACTCTATAACTATGAAAGAAAGATAAGTTAAAAATGAGCCTTTAATCAACTCCTTTATGGTAACTATTTCAAGTACACAGCTCATCATTTGAAAAAGAATCAATTCTGTCTTCAATTTGGCATGCTGTGAAATTTATTGTAAACCTAGCCATAGTTCATGAGTGTGATAGGAAATCAAATTCATATATGTGTATCTTAAGAAAAACCTTGTAAAATTTTAAGGTGATGACATGCCTCTATGTGATTGGCTCTCTGTCATACATCTCAGCTACCCTTTTTACACAATAATCAATATCCTAGATTTTCATTGGATGCCAAATCATTCATTGTTGTCTTGTCACAACTGCTGCCTTTTCTAAAATTTCATATTGAGTGACTATGCGACTTTTTATTATCTCCTTGTCGCTAACCCAACTTCATAACCCTCAATTCTTTTGGAGACCAAGCAAGTGTGTTATTTTCTTTGCCTGGCTAACAGTAGTTTATTTATGGCGATCACACAACTGAAGAAGTCAAAGTTGCTGGATGAAATACTTAACTCATAGTTTATTTGGAGACTCCATGACTGATAGTTACCTTTATCTTTTACAGTTATCTCCAAGTCCCTGAATGTTATTTTTCTTTATGAGACCCCGCAACTAACCTTGGTCGCCTAATCGTTGAGTATAAATGTAAGTTGACAAATCTTTTGGAGACTATGCGACAAACATCTTCTTTTGGTTTTAATTTAGAGACTATGCGACAAACAACTATCTCCAAGTCGCAAGAACTTTTACCTTTAAGCCTTTTTTATTAGAGAATTTGTGACTACCATTTGATCTGTTCATCTTTGCATCTGACGGCTCCGCTAAGTCGCTGAATATTTTTTAATACCTTTATATCAATTCAGAGACTATGTGACAACAAAGCACTTTATAACCTTAGTCTCTTAATCACCAGACGACCTCATTCCTTTGGGAGACCATGCGAAGAAACCTCTTAATCCTTTCACCTCTGGACACGTGTCTCTTTCCATTGCTTGTCTCTGAATTGCTGAATAAAAACTATCTTAGCATCTTGATCCATGGACCACCTGACTGCCTTATATTCCAAACTATATGTGGTTAGTCACGAAGTCTCGACATCTTTTACTTAACTGTCATCTCTTTTGGAGACTACGTGACATGAACTTTGTACTTATTACATAACTGCAAGCCAATTCAAAGACCACATGACTGAAGCAATCACCAAGTCTCATAAAAATTCACTAACTACTGGATCATTCACGTGACAATGTGACTCATCTGTGGGCCCCTTTTCTAATTACTGACATGTTTCTCTATTTTGAGACTTTGCGACTGAAGGGCTCCGCCAAGTCTCACAAAACAAGAGGAATATTCTATTTCTTTGAGAGACATCCCGACCATAGTTAATCATTGAGTCTTCAAACAAAAAGGAATATGTTGTTAAGATCACGTGACTAGGTGACTATGTATTAAACACATGACTTAAGTTGTTTCAAAAAGGTAACGCTAAAATAGACGCATGATGAACACTTTAGGGTTTTTCTCATTTTGGCTTAGAATAGGACCTAGGGTTTTGAGGTTTTGTATTTTCACGTGGATTTTGACCTGAAGACCCTATAAATTTCAACAAGGATATTACAAGGAACTGAAAGACTTCTAGCCTTAGCAAAGAAAAGAGCATGAAGATCACAAAATCTTGGCCAACAGACCAGAACCAGGAATACAACCAACAAGGCCTAACCAATGCTTTGATTTTCTGTGGAACTCTTTCCTTCTAATGACCTACCAGCCTTAAAATCCATAACACAAATATATATTGAGATTTGTTGAAATCACAAACTCTGCCATTCTTATCCCATGCTTGGCACCATATTTGCACTGACAATTTGTTTCCTTGCCCTTCACTTGTAGTCAATTTTAAAGATTCTCTATACTCTAAAATGTTTGGGTACAAAACTAAATTAAATAAAAGAGAATAATTTTTAAATGATTTAGTTGTTTTTGATTTTATCAATTGTTGATGTAGTAACCTCTCTATCTCGATAGAAAAATCAAATTCTAAATAGAAATTAGGGTTCTGAATTCTCATTGACATGTACATGAAGTCCAAAGGAATTTTTGACTTGGCTGATGAACTATAACTGATTGTTCATGTTTGAAGATGTTAAGTTGATGATCATGGAAGGCATTAAATCAGTTAATGTATTGTATTTTCATTGATGTCAACTTGATATAATCTGTATGGTCATGGACATGCTACCAAAGACTTCAAAGAACTGATGAATCAAAGGCTATGCTATCAGTAATGCATATAAGTAAAGTATTCACAAAGTGAATGTATACACTGATGGAGTGCACACCGATGGACAGAGTAAAAGAGAAAAGTCAGAGTGTTACCCAACAAGAAAATGCACAGCATTACCGACGAGAAAATTCACAGTGTTGCCCGATGAGAAAAGCATAGAGTAACCCGACCGATAGAATTACAGTGTTGTCCAACGGATAGAGATCCTAAAGACAAAAAAAGTCACATGGACAGAACAGTCAGTTATCACCGATGACTAACTAAAGTATTGACTGATAGAACAGAGAGTTTAGAAATGACAAAATGCTTAGCTGTTAAGAGATAAAAATAGACTTAACTGATACTTATCATTGTTTTAATCAAAAATATAAGTAAAGGATTTAAAGCTTCTTTGTCCAGTTGGAAAGAAGATCTCTATAAGATAAAACATGAGTTTTTCTTTAAATCTAATTGGAAAGAATTATGGATAATGCCAAGATCAAGAAAGCTAAGAAACGGTGAAATCATGTCTATAAAGAGAACCTAATTCATTACAAAAGTGGTTAAGGGGAGTGAAAAGAGAATAGATGTTGAAGAGACTCTAAAGGAGAAGAAATTCTTCATTCAAACCTGATCAATCAAGCTAAGGAAAGAGCTAGATTCTGTAGACACTGACTAACAGAGATACAACATTACAAAGCATAACAGTGTGGAGCAAAGGTATTGAATTGATAATATTGATCAGAAAGGTAATGTACTTACAATAGATCTGAAAATCTGCAATTCAAGTTGTATGTGTGAATAGATCAGTTTATTGTTTTAGTTTAACCATTGAAGCATCAAGTCTCTTAACCGAGTAGGGCTTAAAAGTATTTTGTAATTGAGATATATCCCAAGGAGTATCAAAAAGTTTGATCATACAAAGTAGGATTGGATATGCCTGATACTTATTGACAGGCCAAGTGAGTGTTTGATCAAGGATGGTAGCATTAGATGCCAGATACTATGTGACAAACTATCTCTTAAATCCTCTAACAAGGTCACACTTAACAGTGTTTCTAGAACCTTTAACAGGGTTGTCTCTTAACAGAGCTCACTTCAGAAGAGTGAAAATTTGGGGTACCGGTCCCAGTAGTTTTTCCCTTAACAAGGTTTCCACATTAAAAATCTATGTGTTATGTGTCTATGAGTCATTACCTTATTGTTTTGCATTTCACTTAAGTAAATCTAGATTTATTGGTATACACTAGTTATTTACTATGTTTCAGTAAATAGAAAGACTACTTATCGGTAAACATACAGAAGAAGGTTTTACAAAGCATTCTGACAAGTAGTAATTTGATATAAGGATTTCAAGGCATTCATCTTGTAGGACTAAAGATAACTAGAGGTATAATTTGTGGTACTAAGTTTGAACGTTGATTTAAGGATTAATTTTTTAGGCCACTAATTCACCCCCCCTCTCAATTATTACTAACAATTGGTATCAGAGCTTGTGTGCTTAGAAAGGGAGTTTAACAGCTCAAGCTAAAGATCACAAGATGAACAAATAAGATATGCCCAAGTTTAACAAAGACAACTTTGCATCATGGCAAAGCAGAATAAGACTCCACTTATCAGGTATTAGAAATGAGGTTACTCAATACTTAGATACTGAATATGTGTTTCCCATAGGAGCACCCATAGTTGAACAAATGAGAGAGAAGCATGAACACAACTACATGATGATAGAACTTGCTTCCTCACTCTTTGATGATGAATTTGAAGATGTCAAAGCATGCACAATTGCAAAGCAGATGTGGGACAAATTGAAGCTTGTACATGGTAGTGATAAAAATGTTCTGAGAGCCAAGGAAAAAAGCCTTAGAGGAAAGTTTGATGATCTCAGAATGAAAGAAGGTGAAAACATCACATAGTATAGCACAAGAATCAAAGAGGTAGTCAATGCTATCCAAGGAGTTGGAGGTGTACTAGATGAAGATACAGTGGTAAGTAAAATTCTAAAAACCTTATTGCCTACTTATGCTATTAGAGTATCTACCATACAAAAAATGAGAGCAATAGAAAATAGAAATGTTACTCTAGATAGTTTGATTGGAAGACTGATTTCATTTGAGATGAACAACTTTGATAATAGTGTCTTACCAAACATAGATTCTGCATTCAAATCTTCTTTGAGCATAAGTAAATCAAGTCATCAACACACTATGAGAAAATATAGTGATATTGAAAGTAAATAAGATCTTGATGAAATTGAAGCACTTATGGCTAGAAGAATGCATAGAGGCAAAGGTAAATACAAAGGTAAATTACCACATGTGTGTTTTAATTATAAAGATATTGGACACTTTGCTGCAAGATGTCCTAACAAAAGAAAAGATGATAGAAGTAATGACAGGTCATTTGAAAAGAAGTTTGATAGAGGTGGTTACAGAAGCAACTGACAATTAGAAAGAAGAGATACCCGAGACTACAAGGAAAAAGGAAAGAAGGCCAGTTACCTAGCTAAATGCAAATATGATGATACTGACACTGAATCTGATGAAGACATCAAGATGGTATTTGTGGTAGTAAAAGATGATTCAGATGGTGATGAAGAAAGGTATGTAGAAACTGCACTCATATCTAAAGTTAGTAAAAATGATTTCTAGATTATTGGAAGTGGCTGCACTCATAGTATGACCGGTGACAAACAAAATTTTGAGACTTTTGAATACTATAATGGTGGTTTAATAAGAATGGGTAATGACACACCTTGTCCAGTTGAAGGTAAAGGAACCATAATGTTGAATAACCTGATAAAATGTAAAAATTCTTATTAGGTGAAAGGATTAAATTATAATCTATTGAGTGTTTCTAAGTTGAATAATTCAAGTCATAAAGTAGCATTTGAAAATAAGAAGACAAAGATCTTCAATAAATCAGGAGGTCTGATTGGTATGGGTGAGAAAATAAAAGGTAACTTATTCTATCTGAATGATACTGACACCACTTGCTTAATGGCTAGAAACAAAGATATATGGTTGTGGTAGAAAAGATTGTGTCATGTAAACTTTGACAACATGATAAAGATAAGTAGAAAAATAAATGTAAGAGGCTTACCAACGATGATTAAGCCTGACAATATCATGTGCAAAAATTGTCAAAAAGGTAAGATGACAAAGTCTAGTTTCAAAAGCAAAACCCATACATCTGATGTCATTCTAGAATTAGTCCATACTGAATCATGTGGACCAATGAGGAAAAAGAGTTATTATAGTGATAGATATTTTATTCTCTTTGTTGATGATTACTCTAGAATGATGACAGTTATGTTTCTAAAAGATAAATCTGAAGCATTCAAGATGTTTAAGTGGTACAAAGTAATGTTAGAAAAACAAAGTGGTAAAGAATTGAAATACTTAACATCAGATAGAGGAGGGGAATTTATTGTAGATGAATTCACTAAATTTTGTAATGAGCATGAAATCAAAAGACAGGTTTCTGCACCGAGAACACCATAGCAAAATGGAATTGTTGAAAGATGGAATAGATCCATTGTTGATTGTGCAAGGACACTGATGGTAGAGAAAGGCATCACCCAAATCTTCTAGAGGGAAGCTGTCAATACTGTTGTTTACACATTGAATAGAGTACAATTGAAGAAAGACACCAAGAAGACACCTTATGAGCTATGGTATGGATACACACTCAATGTAAGTTACTTCAAAAAATTTGGTAGTCAATGTTATTTCTTAAAAGATGATATCAATAGAAAGCTTGACTCCAAGAGTGATGAAGGAACCTTTCTAGGGTATTCCACCAAGAGCAAGGTTTATAAATGTCTCAATAAAGCATCTAACAAAATTGTTGAAAGTGAAAATATAAAGATAGATGAATTTGCAAAGAATAATGGAAAGGAAAGAAAAAAAAAATTAGAGGACTACAATAGGTTTGTTTATAATGAAGAACCTGACACTCTACCCAACCAACAATGTAGAGCTTTCAAGCAACAGAACATTGCACCCGAGAATTAGGTTGCAAATACTGAAAATTGGGAAATTGCTCAAGATGATGTACCAAGTGATGGAGAACATAATGAAGGACAAAATGATGATCAAGATGATAGACAAAGATCTGAACTTGTACTTGCCAGATATGTTAGAAGGAACCATCCACAAAACCAGATCATTAGAGACAAGAAGGCTAGTATGAGAACCAAAACTAAGTCTCTAAACACAAGATGTCTTATTTGTGATTTTGAGCCAAAATCTGTCAATGTTGCACTTGATAATAATGAATGGATTAGTGTTATGAATGAGGAGATTGAGCAGATTGAGAAAAACAAGACATGGACACTTGTACTGAGACTAGATGACAAGAATATCATCGGTACAAAATAGATATTCAGGAATACACTGAATGAGAATGGAGAAGTCACCAGAAATAAAGCAAGAATAGTATGAAAGGGGTATGCACAAGAAGAAGGGATTGATTATGGAGATAGCTTTGCACCCATTTCTAGGATAGAAGGAGTAAGAATATTACTTGCTTATGCTGCATGTAAAGGATTCAAGGTATATCAAATGGGTGTCAAGTCTGCATTTCTAAATGGAATACTTGAAGAAGAGGTATACATTGAACAACCAGAAGGGTTTGTTGATCCAGACAAGATGAACATGGTATGTAGATTACACAAAGCCTTGTATGGATTGAAACAAGCACCCTGAGCCTGGTATGAAAGGCTTCATTCCTATCTCATAAGTATTGGATTTGTAAGGACTAGTGAAAACAATAATCTTTATTTGAAGGAAGATACTGATGCTAACATTTTGATTACTGAGATATTTGTTGATGACATCATATTTGGAGGCAATGATATGCTATGCAAATCATTTGCAAATTAAATAAGAAAAGATTTTGAGATGTCCATGTTTGGAGAGATCAAGCTCTTGCTTGGTCTACAGATCATGCAACAAGATGAAGGTATTTTCATTACACAATCCAAATACATCAAGCAAGTGATGAAAATATTCAAGATGGAAGATTCCAAACTAGTTGGAACATAGATGGAAACTAGATGTAAGATGAAAAAGGAGGACAAGTCATCAGAGGTAAATCAAATTTTGTACAGATCAATGATTGGAAAACTCATGTATGGTGTACATACTAGACCAGATATTGCACATGCAATAGGAATAGTTGCAACATTTTTTGCTAATCCCAGGGAATCACATATGACTATTGTGAAAATAATCTTAATATATTTGAATAATACTGAGGAATATAGCCTATGGTATAGAAGAGAAGGCAAATTTGAACTTAAGGTCTTTACCGACACTGATTGGGCTAGAAATATTGATGATCAAAAGAGCACAACTGGAGGATCATTCTTTATGGGTGACAAACTTGTCACATGGATCACCAAGAAACAAGGATGCATCTCTCAGTCTACTACTGAAGTAGAGTATGTTGTTGCTGCTGCAAACTACTCAAATATTCCATGGGTCAAACAATTACTAGAAGGTATGCATATGAAAATTCTTGAACCAGTAATTATCTATTATGATAATACCAGTGCAATAAACATTTCCAAGAAGCCAGTCATGCATGCTAAGACAAATCATATTGCTATCAAGTATCATTATTTGAGAGAACAAGTTCAAGCAAAGGAGGTGATACTTGAGTATGTGCAATCAAAGGAACAATTAGCTGATATCTTCACCAAGCCACTACTCAAGGATGCATATGAATACTTGAGAAAGAGACTAGGGGTCAAACCCTTGTCTACTGGTCAGTAAAATGACTAGAAGGCTGCATCAGCCTGCATATTATCAGAATATCATTCATGTTGATGCAAGCACATAGATGGAATTCAATAATAAATTTGTACACAGTAAGGTATTTATCTACTCCGAGCACCAGATTTGTTGTATTGTTGATGGATTGGGAAATTCAAAGAGTATATTATGGATAAAAAGGATTTGTTTGGCATTACTTTCAAAAATATTTGTTTGGAATTGTTGTCAAAGGGAGATATTATATCCATTATCACCTCAAGGATCCATTACCACTCAGGGAGAGATTGTATGGGAGAGATTATATCTATCACATTATCCAAAGGAAGAGATGTAACCAGAAAGGGAGAGTACATAAAAAGAGAAAGAATTGCTGATAAAAGACATCAAAAGCAAAGAGAACAGTGAAAGGGAGAGAGTTTGACATAGAAGAAGAACATATCACATAAGAGAAAGAAAGATTCTACATCTCTCCAATAAAGGGATTGAAGACATAGAGATGTATGCACCCTAAAATGGTCGCCTAGACTTTGGGCCCCCATTTCTCAATTTATCAAATCTCAGAATCAATATTTTCAAATATCAACATTTTCAATTCAAATCAATTTCCTTGATCAAATTGTAATTAATTCAATTATTTCAATATTTCCTAAGGTTTGAGCCTTATTTAATTTAAAAGAGAAAAAAATAAAAATAAAAATATTATTTAATTAAGAGAACATGCTCTTTTTTAATTAATTAAAAATCTCTTTTAATTAAACAATAAAATCACTTTATCCTAAGCCTTTATTTAATTAAAAGGAATTTCCTCCTCTTTTATTTAAATAAAAAATCCCCACTTTTCTTCTTATCCTATGTTGCACAAATAAAGCATTATTCTTATTTTATAAAAAGGGAAAAATCACTTTTTGTCTTATGTGGGACACAAAAGTCAACTCCTATTTTTCTATTGGAGGATATTTGTGTACAAGGATCAAGCTTCCATTTTTCTCCACCCTTGATTAAGACTTTTGCCTCTTAATCTCAATGGTCCATTTCATCTCACTTCTTATTAAAGGAGAGCTCTCTCCTTCATTTTGATATCTTAGTTTTTTGATGCTAATGTTATGCTGCAGGTTTTGTAGGTCATTTAGAGCTCTTTGAAGACATTCTACATCCAAGCTTTGAAGACTTGTTATTGCATTTCATTATAGTTGCATATTTTATTTCTTAGTTGCATTATCATGGCATATTAGTTTAGATTTCCTTTTATGTAATAGATTAACTTGCATTGTCATATAGATTTGTATTGCATTGCATACATTTGGTTTCATTGGAGATATTTGTTAGAGTATTATTACTCTAGTTGCTTAAGCTTCTCTTAGGTGCATTATTAATTAATTCTTAATTAATAATGTGCAACCTAGTATTTATATTTTAGGGTTTGTTCACCTTTATAGGCTAAACTATGTAATATTTTTTTTATAACTTAGAGAATAATATTGTGACTCTTTTTTTTGAGCACCTCTGAGTTTTGCTTTTTCATTTTTGCGCTTCTACTTTGTATCAGGTTATTTGCATGCAGGTGTATTTAGGTTCTGTAGATTTGCATGTTTCTCAAATCCTACATGGTATCAAAGCCACCCTATTGCTGCCTGATCGAAGATTTTTGAAGCCATGATTTGAAGGCAACAGCCGTAGCTTCTCTGAGGTTTTTTCTATCACTATGAAGGAGGCGCCATTTTTGGAGTCATTTGAGCAAAAATGAACTCCACCATTGCGTTCAGAAGGCCTGGGAGAGTCAAAAAATATATAAAGTTTGACTATTTTGGCCTCTGTGACCACAGGTAAAAAAACATTTGGCCTACTAGGGCCGTACGGCTCAAAAATCGAGAAAAAACCTTGAAATTTTTTTAAAAAATGTGTTTTTTTTACACTTTTTGGGCACTGCCAGCGCACCACCCATGCGCAGCTGCTAGGCAGCGCGACACCAGTGCACCACCGCTCCACCGTCGGGGCCCGCCGCCACCTTCTCCCCGCCAGCAGCGTCGCCCAGATGGTCTGCGATGTCCATACGGGCATCAAATTTAGCCCGGGCACTGTGTTTTTCCAACAAGTTTATTTTTTAGGGTACCTGTCAGTTTTTTGCTCATAACTTGAGCATACGGTGTCTATTTTTGAAAAAAAATATATTACCGGAAAGGTGTTTCTGAGCCCGTCGCATTGGTGCAGGTCTTATTTCCTAATTTTACCATTTTCTTGCCAATTTTTTTAGTCAAAGTTATACCTTCCTTTGTGCTTCTGTTCTACTTCTGGAACTCAGGTTTTTTTCTCATTTCTTGTGCTTTCATTGTAATTTGGGGTGTACGGGGGTTAGTATTATACATTGTGGGGGGTGCATTTTACTTTCTATCATTTCATTCAGAAAGACCCTTCTACTTTCGTCTTATTATTCTTTCAATGTTGGACCCCTCTATGGCCCAAGTGACACCTCACAACTACCACACATGGAAGCCACACATGACCAGACTCATCATGTCACAAGGTTTATGGTCCTGCATGGATGCGGTTTAGCCATTTCTTTAGAGGCCTTATGAGGCTCTTATGCACAGAAACAGGATGGATGAGGCGATGGGCCTCATTGCCATGAACATTTTAAATGGGTTGTTGTTCCACCTGGATGGTCTGATTACACCCAGGGATATGTGAGACAAGTTCTCCACCTTGTTTGGCACCATGGATTAGTTCAAAATTCTCTAGATAGATGCAGAGTTCACCTCCTTGGCACCTGACTCACTCACTAGTATTGAGGACTTCTTGATGAAGTTCAAGTCTCTTTGATCTATTTTACAGGTTGCTGAAAAGACAAAGTCAGATGATGAGTGTATCTTCCTGATACTCTCCAAGCTTCATGGTCCTTATCAGATTTTCACTTCTACCTTCTACTCCACTATGGATGCACTAGGTACTCGACATATTATGCCCTCTTTTGAGACCTTCTGTGACAGGTTAACTCATGAGTAGTCCAAGCTCAGTCAGATGGATTCTCTTATAGGTTCACAGTCACAGGCATTGCTTGCCAAGTCATCTCAAGATACACAAAAGCCGAAGCCGAAGAAGATATCTGATTCCTCTTCTTAGCACTCTACTGGCCCACCATCTTCTTCTAAGAAGGAGAAAAAAAAGTCTTAGAACCCCACTTGTTTGTATTGTCAGAAGGGGCCCCATGATGAGTCCCAGTATTTTTAGAAGAGATTCGATGGCTATGAGAAATAGATTGCAGATTTTCAAGCTCTCCTTCAGAAGAGAACTATTTCCTCTCCATTCTCTTTCACCTCACAGGGGTATGCTTTTCATTCTTCTACCTTTTCTTCAACATCTAGACAGGATTTTGGACAGGGTCATGCATTACGGGCATCTGTTGCATCCCCTTCACAGGTCCCTTGGATACTGGATTCAGGTGCTTCTCACCATATGGCATCTTCTCAAGATTTGTTCTCTTCTTTTGAGACTTCTCCTATTCCTCATATTCTCATGGGGAATAACACTATACAGACAGTCTGTGGGACAGATTCAGTCAGCATTTAGGATGGCACATTCAATGATGTATTATATGTTCCATCTCTCTCTGCAAACCTTCTCTCAATTTATCAGATTACACACAGTGGGTCAGGGAAGACAGTTGAGTTCACGACCAATTCCGCCTTCATCAGGGATAGTGTGACAGGAGGCATTATTGCTACAGGGATAGTTAATCATTCCACCCGTCTCTACACCTTCTCTCACTTTGGTCCACCACCTCCATTGTCAGAGCTCAGCTCTCCTCTTTTGAGAGAGCATCATGCGGTGCAGTCAGGTCGCCTGAACCTTTGTGTTGTTCCAGAGACCAATGTTTTGAATGCCACACCTCATCATGAGGAGTAATTTTCTCTTCAACAGGATTCATCTTCAGCACTGCTTGACCCTTCAGCTCCATTCATCGAGCCACCAGGTGCATTTTTTGAGGACTCTACAGAGGACATTCATCTCCTCTTTGCTGACAGTGTTAGCACACCTGTCATACCTCTTACATTGGGGATTCCCTTTCAAGATCCTTGTGTCTACTCCTTTGAGCATCAGCTTGGCCTTCTAGTGACACCTCATCTTTCGAGGTCACCTCTTTAGTGCCCACTTCCTTTCACTCCTTTGCATTGGAGTCATGGTGGTTTGTTCATTGATCTAGGGGTTCTTTCATTCTGAGGGGGCTTTGGAGCCTCGACCCTCTCTCTCGGGGGGGTTGGCAGCACGCATTGTACTACTGGCTTTGAGAGAGTCTCTTGAAGTCATTCCTTTTGTCTTTGCTTGCTTTTATATCTCTTTTTGGAGA